>CAUYRH010009786.1:0-25779 GCA_963574655.1 Perodicticus potto | reverse complement strand
ATTCTGTTCCAAATATCTACCTCTCTGTTTTTGTGCCAGTACCATGCTGTTTTGATTACTATCAATTTATAGTAGAGTCTCAGGTCTGGTAGCATGATTCCTCCTGCTTTGTTTTTATTTCTGAGTAATGTCTTGGCTATTTGAGGTTTTTTATGATTTCATATAAAACAAAGTATTATTTTTTTGAGATCTTTAAAATATGACAATGAAGCTTTAATAGGAATTGCATTAAAATTATATATTGCTTTGGGTAGTATAGACACTTTAACAATGTTGATTCTTCCTATCCATGAGCATGGAAGATTTTTCCATTTGTTAACATTTTCAGCTATTTCTTTTCTTAAAGTTTCATAGTTCTCTTTATAAAGATCTTTCACATCCTTTGTTAGGTAAACTCCCAAATATTTCATCTTCTTTGGCACCACTGTGAAAGAAATAGAGTCCTTGACTGTTTTTTTGGCTCGGCTATTGTTGATTCCTGAGACATTGCTGTATTCCTTGATCACTTCTAAAAGTTTTGTAGTAGAATCTCTGGGGTTTTCCAAATATACAATCATATCATCTGTGAAGAATGAAAGTTCGATCTCTTCTCACCCTATGTGGACACCCTTGATCGCTTTTTCTTCCCTGATTGCAATGGCTAAAACTTCCACTACGATGTTGAAGAGCAATGGAGACAATGGGCAACCTTGCCGGTTCCTGATCTAAGTGGAAATGGTTTCAATTGAACTCCATTCAATACGATATTGGCTGTGGGTTTGCTGTAGATGGCCTCTATCAGTTTAAGAAATGTCTCTTCTATACCAATTTTTTAAAGTGTTCTGATCATGAAGGGATGCTAGATATTGTCAAAAGCTTTTTCTGCGTCAATTGAGAGAATAATATGGTCTTTATTTTTTAATTTGTTTATGTGCTGGATTACATTTATACATTTACGTATATTGAACCAGTCTTGCGACTTTGGGATAAAGCCCACTTGGTCATGGTGTATAATTTGTTTGATGTGTTGTTAGATTCTGTTTGTTAGTATCTTGTTAAATATTTTTGCATCAATATTTATTAGTGATATTGGTCTATAGTTTTCTTTTCTTGTTTGGTCTCTCCCTGACTTAGGGATCAAGGTGGTGTTTGCTTCATAGAATGTGTTGGGTAGTATTCCTTCTTTTTCTATATTTTGGAAGAGGTTTAGTAATATAGGTACTAGTTCCTCTTTAAGGGTTTAGTAGAATTCTGACGTGAAGTCATCTGGTCCTGTGCTTTTCTTTTTAGGGAGATTTTTTATAGTTGATGCTATTTCAGAACTTCATATAGGCCTGTTTAATGTTTCCCCTACATTCTGGCTAAGTCTTGGTAGGTGGTGTGCTTCCAAGTATTGGTCAATTTCCTTCAGATTTTCATATTTCTGAGAGTAAAGTTTTTTGTAATATTCATTAAGGATTTTTTGAATTTCTGAGGGGTCTGTTGTTATTTCATCTTTACCATTTTTGATTGATGAAATTATAGATTTTACTTTTTTTTTCCTGATAGTTTCTCTAAATGTTTGCCTAGTTTATTGACCTTTTCAAAAAACCAACTTTTTGATTTATTGATCTGTTGTATAATTCTTTTGTTTTCAATTTCATTGAATTCTACTCTAATTTTGGTTATTTTTTTGCTTCTGCTCTGTTTGGGGTTGGAATGTTCTTCCTTCCCCAGTTACTTAAGATGTACCATTAAGTTATTAACTTCCTCTTTTTCCATTTTCTTGAGGAAGGCTTGCAGTGCTATAAATTTTCCTTTTAGGACTGCCTTTGCAGCATCACACAGGTTCTGATAATTCATGTCTTCATTGAATTTTTATTCCAAAAATTTGGTGATTTCCTTCTTAATCTCATCTATGACTCATCTATCCTTCAGCATAAGGTTATTTAGCTTCCATGGTTTTGTATGAGTATGCAGCTTCCTGTTGTTATTGAGTTCAACTTTTATTCTATGAGGATTGGAGAAGATGCAAGGAATAATTTCTAGTCTTTTAAATTTGGTGAGATTAGACTTGTGACCTAAGATGTGATCGATTTTGGAGTATGTTCCATGGGCTGATGAGAAGAATGCATATTCAATTTTATTAGGATGTAATGTTCTGTAGATGTCTGTTAAATCCAGATGTTGAATGATTAAGTTTAAATCTAAAATTTCTTTATTTAGCTTCTTTTTGGAAGATCTATCCAACACTGCTAAAGGAGTATTAAAATCTCCAATTACTATGGAGCTGGAGGAAATCAAGTTTCTCATGTCTATTAGAGTTTTTCTTATAAATTAAGGCACATTCTGGTTGGGTGCATAAATATTAGTAATTGAAATCTCATCATATTGAGTAGTACCTTTAACAGATATGAAATGTCTGTCTTTATCCTTCTTCACTTTGGTTGGTTTAAAGCCTATTGTATCTGCAAATAAGATTGCAACTCCTGCATTTTTTCTGTTTTCCATTTGCCTGGTATATAGATGACCTTCCCTTCACCTTGTGTCTAAATTTATCTTTTAAGGTAAGGTGAGATTCTTGTATGCAGCAGATATCTGGCCTGAGTTTTTGTATCCAGTCAGCCCACCTATGCCTCTTTAGAGGACAATTTAAACCATTCACATTAATTGAAAACAATGATAAATCTTTTAGAAAGTCCAGTGGACATTTTTAATCCTTTCATCACTGTGGAAGTTGAAATTTGATAAAAAGTTTCTGGGTGAGTTTACTTTTGTGGTGGAAAATTATGCTGGTCATTATGGAGTATAGGTCTGAGAATATCCTATAGAGCAGGTTTAGTTATAGCAAATTTCTTTGACATGTGGATGTCATTAAAGTATTTAATCTCCATCATAAATGAAACTCAGTTTAGCAGGGTCCAGGATCCTGGGTTGAAAGTTCTTTTGTTTTAGGAGAATAAAAATCGATGACCATTCTCTTCTAGCTTGAAAAGTTTGATCAGAGAGATCTGCAGTTATTCTAATATACTTCCCCTTTTAGGTAATGGATTTCTTACATCTGGCTGCTTTTAGAATTTTCTCCTTCATATTAACTTTTTGAAGTTAATTATGATGTGCCTGGGGGATGTCTTATTTGGATTGATTCGTGCTGGGGTTCTGAAACTGTCTGCTATCTGAATTTCAGAATGTCTTGGCATGTCTGGAAATTTCTCTTTCATAATCTCATAAAAAAGAGATTCTGTGCCTTGTGATGCCACTTCATTGTTTTCAGGTATCCCTATAAGGCGAATATTCATTTTCTTCAAGTTATCCCAGAGCTGTCTGAGAGAATGATCCGTTTTTGTCCTCCATTTCTCTTCCTCTTTGGAAGTTTGGGAGCATTCGAAAGCTTTGTCTTCCATGTCAGAAATCCTTTTTTCTGCTTGGTCCATTCTGTTACCAAGGGATTCTACTGTATTTCTCAGATCTTTGAGGGCTGCAACTTCTTGTCTCAATGTGTCAAAATCCTTGGTCATTTTTTCCTTAAATTCACTGGATTCTTGTGACATCTTTTGGTACATCTTTTGGGTCGTCTTTTGGATTACTACCTGTATTCTAATTCCATCTTTTCCTCCATTCCACTGATCTTATTTGCTATTTAGACTCTGAATTCAATTTCTGACATCTCATTCATTTGCTTATGCAAGGGATCTTGTGCTGTATTTACCTTGTTCCTTGGGGGAGTTGATCTACTGTGCTTATTCATATTGCCAGAGTTTTTCTGCTTATTCTGCCTCATGATTATTTTTCACTGTTGCCTATGACCATCCTCAGAGTTGGGGAGGTTCCTCTCCCAGATTAGACCCTGGCAGGATCACTCTGTTGTTGCTGGATCTTTGTAGGGTGTGACCCTGTGTAGCTCCACTGGTTCTGCCCCACCCAGGGAGTTATGGCTGTGGTAGCAGCTCCAGAGTGTGGCATGCTCAGATCAAGCAGCAGGGCATGGGAAGGGGCACTCGGTAGCCTTTGCAAAGGGAGCCCATGCCTCCAGCAGTCTCTGGCTGGGAGGAGAGTTCTGGAAGGAGTGTGGTGGCCCTGGGGCATGGATCAGAGCCAGGTGGGGTCCTGGCGTGGGGCAGGCCGAGGCCATGTGGGGCACCTATCAACACCACAGGAGTCTCAGGGGACTTCCTGGCCACTGCTGGTGGTGGGCCCGGGGCATGGATCAGATCCAGGCAGGGGTCCCGACAGACTTCCTGGCCTCCGCTAGCTGGGGATCCAGGCCTGACGGGGTGCCAAGCAGGGTGCAGGAGTCCTGGCAGAGTTCCTGGCCACTGTTGTTGGCAGGCCAAGGCCCAGAGGGGTGCCAATTGAGGCTGAGTGGGGATCCAGGTAGAGTGGAGTTCCAGGCTGCTATGGGTGGTGGGCCTGGGGCATGGATCAGAGCCAGGCAGGGGTCTTGGCGGGCAACAGTCTGAGGCCGGGCAGGGCACAGATCAGCACCATGCAGGATTCCCGGTGGACTTCCTGGCTGCTGTTGGCAGCAAGCTAAGACCTGGTGGAGTGAAAATCCAGGTCCTAGGGGAGTTCCTGGCCCTTGTTGGTGGGCCAAGGCCCCAGTGAGGGTCCCAGCAGAGTTCCTGGCCACTGCGGGCAGTTGCCCAGTGTGGCACGGACTGGAGCTGCACAGGGTTCCTGGTGGTGTCCTGGGTCTGGGGGCTGGCAGGGGCTTGGTGGGGCCCAGGAGTCTCTTACCTGGTGGGCCACCTGGTCCAGAAGATAGAGAGGGTGGGCACTGCTCAAGTCCTCCTCCCTCAGTTTCAGCAGAGGTCAGGCTCTGGTGCATCAGGTAAGGGGGGAAGGGAGTCCTGGAAGTTCAGAATGGCGGAAAACTTTAGTTCAGTTTTTCTGCCTGAAGCTTGGTCTCTGGAAGTCGCAGCTTGCCTCAGGTGACCTGCAGTTATTACTTCTCTCTCTCGGCTGGGCTCCCTATCTTCAGCTCAATTGGGCAGTTTCTGGAGGTTATCTTTCCTTTTGGACAGCAGCCTCTGTCAGAAGCTGCTTCCAGTTGGCCATCTTGCCCCTCCCCCCTGGATTAAGAATTTTTAAATGAAGTTGCAGCCAGGACAAGGGTGGTCTTATATGATAAATGCTGCTTCATAGCCTTCCTTACTAGGCATATGGAAAAATCTATTTCTCAACACTCTTGTGGCTCAGCAGGGACATGTAACTAGATCCAGCCTGCTTCTGAAGGATTCTGAAGAGCTTTGAGATCACAACATGGCAGGGTCTGAATGCTGAATGACTGTGTTTTCCTAAGTGTGATTTGAAAAAACCCAAGACCCAAAGGACAATTTCAATAGTCATGAAAGGCACAGAGAGAAAGGACAGATGTTTATGCTCTGTGCAGGCTTCAAGAATCATAGAGGTTGAAATAGTTTGTATTGTAATAGGGTATGTCCATACTGAGGAGCAGTTGAAGTGGAAGAAATCCTGCAATTAAATTTCTACCTTCTCAAAAGGAGTAAGGGGAGGAAAGTTATTTAATGAGAATATAGTTTTAGACAGGTGCCAGACTCTGTACTTACTTACTCATCACATCAATCTGCAAACTAAACATTAATAATCTCTTTTTATACATGTACAGAAAGGGTTAAGGTTAAACAAATTTCCAAATACACTTAGCTAGTTTTTGATGAAGACAGGGTTTGAAGTTCAGTTTTTGTAATGAGTAAATACGTTGCTTCTTTTTCTCTCTCTTTTTCTCCCTCAGTATATAACAGATTTTTGATTTCAGTAAGAATATTCTAGAGTTCCTCAATTTAAAAATGGGACTTGAAGATGTATGTTCCTAAAAATACTGTTCTTTTATTTTACTATGTAATCAGGAGTTTCTAGGCATAGTAATGCCTTCAACATTGGTAAATTAGGCTTGTAATTACTCAAGGTGGGAAAAAAATCTTTTAAAACTCGTATTATATTTGAATTAACTTGTCACTTATCTTTTTTCCTTGCTCTTGAGTAAAGTCCTAATGAATGCATTTTGGAAGAGGATGTCCCTAAAGAGCTATTGTCACTCATTTGTCTATCTCTCTCTCCCTCTCTCTGTCTCACACACAGACACATACAAAGCAAAAATATCCAAATTAAACATCTGCTTTATGCTGAAGATGAAATTCAATTCAATAAATTTTGCTTAGTTTTCTTTTCTTTGTACCTCTGAGAATTTTTCTTCATGAATCCCCAAATTAAGGATACCTTTTCAACAGATATTTTTCTCATTATACTCTGAACAGGTCACAATTTCTGAGCAATTGTATGTGCTTATGGTATGCAAGGGCATTTGTATGTGCACAAACATAAATCTTTCACTAATGGATTATAGGACCTTTACATATTGCAGATGGTTTGATTTGTTGCTATATTTTTGATTCTGTTAGTCATCATTACAGACCCTTAAACCATTGCATCCACACAATAATTAGTTCCTGACTTGCAATTGTGCTTTTAATCCTTCAGTCAATGGCAGTTCAATTTTTTTCTTATTTATTATGCTGCTCTTGTTTTCAACTTACTTGTCCACAAAGCAATTTGATCATTTTCATTTCTTACTAGCCTGTTTCTCTTTATTGTTCAAATACAGTTTAAAAATGCAATCAAAGAATATTTTAAGCTTCTTACAAAGGCATTCAGGAGACAAGTAAATTTAGCGGATTTAATGAAGTTTACTCAATGACATATGTAGAAAAATAAATCTTCGGGGGTTACAGAAAGTTGGTGAATGTTGTGAATGCATTGACACCTGTTTTTACACCATATCTAAATTATCCCTGCATTTGAGCTTTATTTTCCAAAGGCAAGAATAGTTTTATATATATAAAATACATATATGTTCATACACACACATACATAAACACACGTTTCAGCAAAACAAAAAAATATATACTTAGGAGCATTATCAAATATACATTTGAGCCAAGCACAGTGGTTTAGCACCTATAGTCTCATTTTCTAGGGAGGCTAAGGTAGGAGGATTACTTAATCCCAAAAGTTCTAGGTCAGCCTGGGCAATATACCCAGACTTTATCTCCAAAAAAATAAGGCTAGTACTCACACATAGTTTAGTTTTACATTCTATGAGGAAAAGAACTTGATATGTTTTATAAATGGTCATTTCAGCTACTTTTCACCATATGAAGAACTAACTTTGTTTTCTTAAAATTTTCTCTACATGACACTCATTAAAATCATACTTTTCATAATTTTTCAATTTAATTGACAGTTATGGAAACTCATTGACAATAAATCAAGGATTCTGGTTAAACTAGCTATATGTTAGAGTTTAGGGAAAATTAAATGACATAAACAAAATTTGTTCAAACAGATAGAATTTATGTTTTGGTTTAGAAAATCTATTCATTCAATTAAAAGATTAACTTGATTCTGGATGTTCTAAAAATGACCATAAATAAATAATACTCTTACAACAAAAGTAGGACTTGATGAAACCAACGACTGTTACAAGATGGGCCAATAATTGGTTTAAAGAAAATATGAGAATTTTAATAAGATAAATGTTTAAATTAGAGACATTTCTCGTTAATTTTAGTTAAGAACAAAATGTGACAGGGTCCCTATCAAGTATTCACTTACTCCTTCTAATATTTGAAGGAGATAATGTAATGTATGATTTAGACATACATTTATCTATACCATGCAATTTAATCACTAAAGAGTTAGATTATCAGAAAGCAATGTGAAATAATATTCTCTAATATTGTCTACATTCACCACTTCATTGTGATTCTCTGAGTAATTTCTTTCTTGAGAAAATACAGGATGTACTCTTTGAATGGTAGGTATATAATCTAGTTTCACTCTAACATGAATTCATTTGCGATTGGACTTTAAAAAAAGGTTAAGTGATATTTTTAGCAAGAAGAAAAAGAATTCTTTGAAAATACAATTATGAAACAAGTATATTAGAATGCTGGACTATGATTACTTGAGGAGTGGAGAAATTCTTATAGAAAGACCAGTCATGGAAAGGATATGATTGTTTGAATAAGGTGATTGCTATGTCAATCCAAATGAGAACACAACAGAGAAACATTACAAAGAAAAAATATGTAGAAGTTTGATAGTAAAGAGAAAAATAAAACAATAAAGAATAAAGAAGAAAAACATAATATATTTCAAAAGTTGTTCTGATGAGGTAATTATGCAGGAAGTACAGACTAAAAACAGAAAATCTGGTGTAAAGCATTCACCACATTATTTTACTTAGAAATACTGAAATCAACTTAAATGTCCAATGTAGTAATGGCTTATTAAATTGCATGTAGAACAGTAACAAAGATGTAAAAATACACATGAAGCATGGAGAATATTAAACTTGGCTGGATTTACGTGATGGGTTATGGGAAATTTTATTTGTTTTCTCTTTGCTCAATAAACCTCAAATTTCTTTACTTTGAATTCTCAATTTTTTGATAAACATATTAATGACATTGGACTTAAAAATCAGTTGAGAGGGTTTCTGGTTTCATCTATGTGTGCAAAGAGTAAGGATGTTGTCACTCTCGGCTTTATAATAAGAATAAATAATAAAATAAAAATCAGTGGCTGTTCTTGGATCCATCAGAAATTGAGGTCATAAGGCAAGTTGCCAAGTGAAATCTGGGGAGACAGATGTACAAACAGGGTCACAGCCAAAATATGCCTGCTTGGAAAGAAGCTACTAGAGCCATAGGCTATTCCTATTACCTGATAAAACATTTGGCTTTCAGGGGATAAAAAAAATACAAGACAAATGAAAGGCAAGAAAAATACTTTCTCAAGGGACAAAACAAGTATCAGAACTAGGCTCAGATATAGCACAGATGTAGAAATACCTGTGCTATTATCAAAAATTTAATTTACAATACAAATGATTAGTATGTTAAAGGCTCTGATTGGTAGTTGCACCCATGTATCAATCGGTAAAGTAAGGAGCAACATGGAAATTCTCGGATAAAACCAAAAGGAAATGGTAGATATAAAAGAGGTTGTAGTGGAAATTAAGATTGCCTTTACAGGATCATCAGAAAGCTAGACACAGCCATGGAAAGAATCAGCAATCTTTCCCAAATTGAAATTGGAAAAAGGGAGAAAAGAAAAGCAATATATAAAAATGAGGGCAATTTCAGAAGGTGTAGCGCAATATGCAATTAGATTTTCTGAAGGAAAACAAAATAAGAAAGGAGAGAAAAAAATATTTGTAGAAATAATTGTTGAAATCTTTGTAAGGTTATTAAGAGTCAATCCATACATCCAGTAAGCTCAGAAAATATCACAAAAATAAATATTTTAAAACAACAACAAAAGCAGACAAAAGCATATTATACTTATGCTGCAAAACAAAAGACATAAAGAGAATCTTGAAGGAAACTAGAAGAAAAATCATTCTACCTATAGAGGAATAAAAATAATTACAGAGGACTTGTCTTCATAAACAATTTAATAAAACACATAATTAAACGTAATTTGTAAAGTGAAAAAGAAAAAATATCATTCTGGAAGTTTATATTCAGTAAAATTATACTTCAAATAAAAAGGACACTGTCCAGGCAGGGCATGGTGGGAGGCCAAGGCGGGTGGATTGCCTGAGCTCACATTTTGGAGACCAGCCTAAGTAGGAGTGAGACCCTATCTCCAAAAAAAAAAAAAAAAAAACAAATTTCCAGGTGTTATGGCAGGTGCCTGAGGTCCCAGCTACATGGGGGGCCAAGGCAAGAGAAGCACTTGAGCCCAAGAATTTGAGGTTGCTATGAGCTATGACACCACAGCACTCTACCAACGGTGGCAAAATGAGACTCTGTCTCGAAAGATTAAAAAAAAAAATTTAAAAGGTGTGGTCCCACCATTAACCCTCCCTGTATCGAACCATCCCCCTTCCCATCTTCCTCCCCTTCTCTCCTTCATCCTGGGCTATAGTTGTGATTCATCTCTCATATGAAAAGTGGAGTGATTATAAACTGGTTTTATAGTAGTACTGAGTACATAAAAAAAGGGAAAAAAAGAAAAAAAGACTGTCCTAGATAAACAAAATCTTATGAAATTCATTGCCAACAGGCATGTCAAGCATGAAAAAAGTTTTCAGAAAGAAGAAATAAGATATAGCTTGAAATTTAAATATATATATATATATAGAGAGAGAGAAATCATGTTGGAAAAGGAATAAATGAAGGTAGAATACAATCTTTCATTTTTCTTACTTGTAATTGCTCCAAAATAACAACAATTTTTTGGGTGGTTAAAGCTTATGCATTAAAAAATAAAAACTGAAATTTCATAAGTTGTAGAAAGAAATAAAAAAGAAATCTGTTATAAATCTTCACTACACTGGAAGTGTTACAGTGTTATTTAAAAGTAGAATTAAGGTAGTTAAAATATTTTTTAAAAATAATTTGTTTAATACATATAATAAGAGTATAAAAATGCAATAAAAGATGCTTAAATAAAGTATCCAAGGAAAAATAAGTGAAGAAATATGAAGTAAAAATGCAGCAAATAGAAAATAGTTACAAATGTGAAGAATAGAAAACAGTTACAGGGGTGGCACCTGTGGCTCAAAGGAGTAGGACACCAGCCCCACATGCCAGAGGTGGTGGGTTCAAACCAGCCCTGGCCAAAAAAAAAAAAAAAAAACTGAAAATAAAAAAAGGAAAGAAAACAGTTACAAATATACAGTTGTTGTTAATATGTTAATACAACTGTATCAATAATCACATAAATGTAAAATGTCAATTCAAATTAAAAGGCAGATATTTGAGAGTAGATTTAAAAAGATAACCATAGGATGGCACCTGTGGCTCAAAGGAGTAGGGCACTGGCCCCGTATACTGGAGGTGGTGGGTTCAAACCCGGCCCGGCCAAAAACTGAAAAAAAAAAAAAAAAAAAAAAAAAAAACAGAAAAAGATTTAACCATATGTTTTCTATAGGATGGCTAGTCACTTCAAACATAAATACTCAGATATGTTAAAAGTAAAGGGATGAGAAAGATACATTATACTAACATGAGCAAATCTTAGTTTACATTGCTAAGTAAAAGAAAACACTCTAAAAAGGAACCTACAATATGATGTCAATTATATGGCATTTTGGAAACGGGGCAACCATAGAGAGGGTAACTGGATGAGTGGTTGCCAGAGGATCAGGATGGAATATGGACTTGAACAGATAAAAGTCCAGGGAACGTTTTAAGGTGGTGAAGCTATTCTTTTTATGACACAGTAATGGTGAATATTTGACATTATGTATTTTTCAATATCCCTAGAAATTTAAAACTCTAAGAGTGGATCTTAATGTATACTAATTTCCAAAAAATATTTAGGAGGCCAGGAATCCCAGGATGGAATGTGGTAAATTAACTACATTACAAATGTATGAAAGACTGCTCTGAAGGTGTGGGAGAGAATAGAGTGACTATATGATACAAATAACTTTGGAAATGAGTGGAGTCAGTTAAAGTAAAGGCAATAGGACTGTACATAAGCTCTGTACTCTAGCTGCTATAGTTATTTCTCATGAAAATATGAGTTGTTTTTGACACTACTAAACATGAACACTGTAACTAAACAATTAAATAAACCTCCTGATCAAGCCAGTTTTCTCACTGTTGGAGTGAGAGTTCACAGATAATCAAGTCAAGGAGACTAGAATAATCCATGTGGTAAATGATTAGTGTTGGGGAGATAAGTAGGAACTTACATGTAACTTAAAATAAATACAGAACATTACATATAGAAATATTAATAGATATGTTGCTAGACATGATTTAGTATTGCCACGTGTTACTCTTTGCATGTCCTGCTATTTTTTTGTTGTAGTTGTCATTATTGTTTATATGCCCTCGCCGGTTTTGAACCAGCACTATAGTATGCAGCCAGTGCCCGAATCACTGAGTTATGGGCCCCGAGGTGATTTATATCTTTTTATACCATCTATCTCTTTAAATTTTATTGTAGTATTATTTTTGATAATTTAGTTTAGTTTTTCTACTCAAGATCTAAGTTTTTATGCACTGCAATTGCAGTAATAGGGTGTTCTGTATTTTTGTAGTTATTTTAGTCAGTGAATTTTATACCTTCAGATGATTTCTTATTGTCTATTAACATTATTTTTTTCAGATTGAAGAACTCCTTTTAGCATTTTGTGGAGGACAAGTCTGGCATTAATGAAATCCCTCATTTTTTTTTCCTAGTACAGTCTTTATTTCTCCTTAATGTTTAAAGGATATTTTTGCATGATATAATATTCTAGAATTAAGGTTTTTTTTCTTCATAACTTTGCATACTTCATACTTCTCTCTCCTGGCCTATAAGATTTTCCCTATTGCTGCCAAATTTATTGGAGCTTCTTTATATGCTTTTTAAAAAATTTTCTCTTTCTTCCCTCAGGATTCTTGGAGGGTCTGGAGCATCTTAGTGAGAGCAAAGGGTAAAAAAGTTTCCAAAAATACCACCACCACAGTAGTGAGGAATACAAATGTCAAACAGAGACAGAAGTCAATTAGAAAAGTGTCTGGTGACCAAAAAGAAGGAGATTTGAGATCGAGCTAAATAAAATAGTATTTTATCATAAATTACTATATAAAATAAACACCTATGGGTCAATATTGACATAAATAAATACTCAAATAAATAAAAAAATTCAACTTAGCCTCCAAATTCCAAATAATTCATCTAGATACTGTTTAAGAGTAAGCAGCCCATATTGACTTCCTCCAAAATAGTAAGTATAAAAAAATAGAGGTGACATAACTTTGCAGTGAGGAAATATGACGAACATTACCATAGCCAGGTGATCAGGGTTTACATTAACCTTTATAAGTTATGTTGATAATGCATACACTTGATAAGAGGTGATAAGTACATTCTGAGGCTTTCCTTCCCTTCAATCCAGTATAATTCTAAGAAAAACATTAGACAAATCCTAATCAAAAGACTATTTACGAAAATCAATATTCCTGAATCTGTCAAGGTCAATGAAAACATGGATAAGTCTATGAAACTTTTTGAGTCAAGAGGAAACATGACAACAAAATATAATATGGTGTTCTTAGATGAGATCTTCTATCAGATGAAGAATATTAAGTGAGAACTAAGGAAATCTGAAAAATATATGGACTTTGGTTAATAAGTGTGATTATTACATTTATATGTCAACTTGACTGAGCTCAGACATTTTGCCAAACATTGTTCTGGGTGTTAATCTTATTCAGCCTTTCCAAATAAGATTAACATTTGGATCTGTATACTAGTAGAGCACATTTCCTTTCTCCAGAGATTGTGGGCTTCATTCAATCAACGGAAGATATGAGTAGAACAAAAAGCTGAGTTTTTTGTCCTTAGTCCCTGGGGCTAGGACATGGGTCTTTTTTCTGCTCTTATACAGACTGAAACACCAATACTTCTTAGGTGTCAAACCTATAGGCTTTTGGACTGAAACTTCTACTGTTGGTTCTCCTCATTCTTAGGGCCTCCTCCCTGGACTGGACTATACATCATTAGCTCTCTTGGGCCTCTCTCTTGCCAACTGCAGACCTTGGGAATTCTCAGACTCCTTAGCCTCTATCGTCACATGAGCTTATTTCTTATAATGACCATCCCTCATACATACATACACACAGACACACAACACACACCCCTGGTTCTGTTTCTTGGAGAACCTTGACTACTACAAGCATATATCAAGTAATACTTGATCATTTGTTGTGCTAAATGTACCATACTAATATAAGATGTTAACAATTAGAAATATAGTCATGAACTATGTGGGAATTCTCTGTATGGCCTTATAAATTAATCATACTTACATTTACTTCTTCAACTGTGAAGTTATCCTAGAGTACAACGTTTTTATTTTTTTATTTCTGGTTAATTTGAGGTCACAAAGAAATAGGTTACAATGTTTGCAATTGTTAGGTAGAGCACCTTTTCTTAAAGTACAACTTTTATTTCAAAAATAATTTGATAGCAGATTTTGAGCCTGAGTGAATGCTTGTGGCATTTGCAGAAAAGGAGGAATTGGCATAATTTTTCTAAAATTAGAGCATATAAAATATATATCATTCTATATTCTATATATTTTATCTTTGCTTAAGTTTTCAGAACTCTTCAAATTAAAATAAGTGCTCTTCTTAATGTGGTCAACCCATCTCAGGCAACATATCACATAAATATTTTCGTCTGCCTTCATATAGATATCTACGTTTTAATATTTAATTTAATCCAATGCATAGCTTTTAAGTATACTTCATATTATTCTCAAGTATTTAGGTTATCAGTCAGAAATAACATTGATTAAGCAAAGAAAATTGCATGCATGTTAAAATATATCCAATTGCCAAAATAGCATTGATCTTCCCTATTGGTAGCATTTTTACTATCATGACATTTTTAGTATAAGATAAAATGTTAAAATATTTAGAGGCACCTAAAATAGTTTGTGGACTGAGACTAGTGGGGTTAAAATATCCTCTTTTTCTTTCTTTTTGTTTTACTTTGGACAATTTATTACAAACAAAATATAAAAATTCACATCTGTTTACTCCAAGTTTATGTGCATAAGCAACGTAAGCATTTAAAAATAAAGTGAATATACCACAAAGAGACTGTCACTCTGCTCGTTCTGAGTGAATGCGATGATAGCCTGCTGAGGTAGACCTGTGAGGAAGTTAAGCCTGGGAAGCGATAGGAAGTACTTTGACTACAGAAGCTGTACCTATGACGGCACTGAGGACGCAAGCTTTGCAAAGACCTTCTGACTGAGTGGGTCCCAGCTAGTTAAGATGATTTTAGCAGCACTTAGTAATCTTTGTGGGAAACTCTTGTTCACCCCATTCCATTTAGTACTGGCTTC
This sequence comes from Perodicticus potto, assembly GCA_963574655.1. Taxonomy (NCBI): domain Eukaryota; kingdom Metazoa; phylum Chordata; class Mammalia; order Primates; family Lorisidae; genus Perodicticus; species Perodicticus potto. Next base: position 10,934 of record CAUYRH010009786.1, on the reverse strand, counting down.
AATTAGCAGCTGCTGGTTAAGCTCATGTTTCTTTCCATCATTTCAAAGAACCAGTGAGCCTTGGGCAGTTCACTGCCCCTTCAGCCAAGGGAAAAAGAGTGATAAACATGATGAGTGAAAATGATGTTGGTTTATCTGGAATTCTAATATCACTGTCAATGTAAACATCTGACTTTTACACATGTAAAGATGTCTATGAACTTGTGTATCTGACTAAAATAAAAATCCTAATAAGGTGAGCTATTTTACCAATTTCACTAAGCAGGAAACTAAAGTTGCGTACAAGTTGCACAAAGGGTTTTATCTGAACCTGCTTAGGACCAAAGCCTCTGTTCCCCAGAGTATGGACCTGGCTAGCTCACTGCTGAGTTTTGCTTGCACTACTCTGAAGACTCATCAAATCTAAAACCTTGGCTGATAGCACTGACCTAAAATATATACAATATTTGCTAAGGAAAAAAGACAAAATTATGCAAAAAAGTCTCTGAATGAAAATTTAATTCTTTAGAGACTTTTTACATGTTAAGAACCAGGCTTTGGGATGCTACTGCCGTTACTAATCCTAAAGATAACTATCCTGTCGCTGAGTGTATTGCAACTGGATAATTAGTGTAATCCTTTACATTGTAAAATTTATAAGGAAATATTTTTTCTCCATAGATATAATGACTTGAAAATCTATTACATTTTCAAAGTGAAAATTAATTCAAATTAAAATATGTATACAATTTACTGAAATTTGTTCTGATAAATCATCAAAATAATACCTATCATTAAAAGCTTTATTATATACTTGTAATTATTATGAAAACAAATTGCAATATATAGAAATTGACATAGTTAAAGAGAAATGTGTGTCAGATGATTGCTACCTAGAGACAGTAGATAACAGGGATTAGGAGTAAAATCTCTAATATTAGACTGACAAGTTCATGGGGGCAACACCCCTTCTTTGCTGTGTGACTGGACAGGTTTCTTAATTTCCTTGCACTTTGACTTTCCCATCTGTAAAATGTGAATGATTGTAATATCTATGATCAATAAGCTAATACATGTTAAGACCAATGAAAATGCTTCAAATATAGTAACATGTAATAGATATCAGCCATTTTCATGTGCATGACACTGTGCATAAGATATATATGTATTACCTTGCTTTCTTTTAGTATCATTATTATTTTTAATTAAATCATAGCTGTGTACACAAATGCAATCATGTGATACAATGTGCTGGTTTTATATACAATTTTCATTTCAAAATATTTTCATCAAATTGGTTAACATAGCCTTCATGGCATTTTCTTAGTTATTGTGTTAAGATGTTTATATTCTGCATTTAGTAAGTTTCACCTGTACCCTTCTAAGATGCACCGTAGGTGTGGTCCCACCAATTACCCTCCCTCCACCCATCCTCCCTCCCCCCCTTCCTTGCCTTTTTCCCCATATTCTTGTGCTAAAATTGTGTTATAGCTTTCATGTGAAAGCTATAAACTAGTTTCATAGTAGGGCTGAGTCCATTGAATACTTTTTCTTCCATTCTTGAGATAATTTGCTAAGAAGAATATGTTCCAGCTCCATCCATGTAAACCTGTAAGAGGTAAAGTCTCCATCTTTCTTTAAGGCTGCATAATATTCCATGGTGTACATATACCACAATTAATCTAAAATTGCTTTCATTTCATGTTCTTCAAATATTTGAGACACTGTACTATCCTTATTGCATAATAGCAAGATTAAGTAGTTCATAAACACATTGTTTTTTTTTTTTTCCTGTGGTTTATGATCTAGTTCACTGGCAATTTCTTCTTTTTTTTTTATTGTTGGGGATTCATTGAGTGTATAAAAAAATAGGTTACACTGATTGTCTTTGTTAGGTAAAGTCACTCTTACAATTGTGCCTTGCCCCATTTAAAGGTGTGGCACACACCAAGACCCCACACCCCCTCCTTCCCTCTCTCTGCTGTTCCTTTCCCCACCCCTCCCTCCTTCTCTCTCTGCTCTCCCCTTCCCCCACCCCCACTGTGTCATTAATTGTCATTAATTGTCCTCAGATCAAAATTAAGTACATAGGATTCATGCTTCTCCAGTCTTGTGATGTTTTACTAAGAATAGTGTGTTCTACTTCCATCCAGGTTAATACAAAGGCTGTAAAGTCTCCTTTTTTGATGGATGAATAGTATTCCATGGTGTACATATACCACAGCTTGTTAATTCATTTCTGGGTTGGGGACATTTATGCTGTTTACAAATTTTAGTGATTGTAAATTGAGCTTCAATAAACAGTCTAGTGCAGTGTCCTTATGATAGAAGAATTTTTTTTCCTTCTGGGTAGATGCCCACTAATGGGATTGCAGGATCAAATGGGAGGTGTAGCCTGAGTTCTTTGAGGTTTCTCCATACTTTCTTCAAAAAAGGTTGTATTAGTTTGCAGTCCCACCAGCAGTATAACAATGTTCCTTTCTCTACACATCCATACCAGCATCTGTAGTTTTGAGATTTTGTGATGTGGGTTATTCTCACTGGGGTTAGATGATATCTCAGGGTGGTTTTGATTTGCATTTCTCTAGTAACTAGGGACCATGATGTTTGCTAGCCATTCATTTGTCTTCTTTAGAGAAGGTTCTATTTATCTCTCTTCCCCATTGATATATAGGATTGATTGTGTTTTCCATGTATATTAATTTGAGTTCTCTATAGATCCTAGTTATCAAGCTGTTTTGTCTGAAACACATTATTTTTTCATCCTTTATAATTAAACTTTTTGAGGTGAGATTTAAACAAAAGCAAACAAAATTTCCCTTGAATTTGCCTAAATAGCTAAGCCTTTGGTCTCAATTTTTGATGTTCTTAGGCTTTTAGATCATAAAGATAATTTTAATTATGAATGTACTTAAGAATAATTAAGATACAAGTAATCGCTAATATGCTATGTGAGTATGAAACTACTTTTTAACTAAATTCTGAATTTAGTTTAAAAAATTCTTTTTTTTCCTTTTTTTTGAGACAGAGTCTCAGTCTGTCACCCTGGGCAAAGTGCCATGGCATCACAGCTCACAGCAACCTCAAACACTTAGGCTGAAGTGATCTTCCTACTTCAGCCTCCCAGGTAGCTGGAACCACAGACACCTGCCACAATGCCTGGCTAGTTTTCTTTTTCTAGTAGAGATGAAGTCTCACTCTTGCTTATGCTTGTCTCAAACTTCTGAGCTCAAGCAATCCACCTGCCTTGGCCTCCCAGAGTGCTAGAATTACTGACACCAGACACCAAGGCTGGTCCTAAAATCTTATTAACAAAACAGAATTAATCTTTAACTAAAAAGTTTAACTTCTAATTATATTTAAACTCTTTTTTATCAATATGTGCTTAGCATTAGCTTTTTTGTTCATACATTTGCAGCACGGTATTAGTGCTCTATTCCTGCCTGAGCCTGCATATACTTAAGTGTACCATTGTTTTTATATTGTGCCTACTGACATCATAGCTTTTAACACTGCATAAACACAATAAAGCAGGTGTTCTTAATCCCTCTCAGTGGGAATGTAGAGTAGAATGATATTCTTGGGACACAACCTGCAAACACCTATCAGATCCTTTTGAATGCATATATGCCCTTTAGCTTAAAATGTACCAACAACAATCACAAGATTAATAAATGGCGCATTGTTTATATTGATGAAAAATAAAAACAGCCTAATAGAAACTTTGCAGCTTAACAGGGAAATAAGAGAAGAAAATAGAGGTACATGATATGACTAAATAATCTGATATTAAAAATAGCGTGGTAGAAAAGTACACATAATGATACGTGAGAGTGTTCTCATTATACTGGTAAAAAAATTTAGTGGCTTATAAAACTATATGTTTAATAGTTAAACCCCAATAGTGGAACTCTCCATGTGCTAAGGCAATATAGTCTTATCTTTGGAAGACTCTGCTTCTAGAAATGTTTATTATTAAATCCAGGTCCGTCCTATTAAAACCTTCTAATACTATAAAGACCAGTTTCAATTGTTCCTCCACAATTGTTTGTTTTTTAAGTCTTGTCATTAATCTTATTGGTGAATACGTTAAAAATTATCATTTATTTTATCTGTAGTTCATATAACAAAGATTTTTGTTTAACTTCACAATAAGCTGGATTTTTGTCCATGTTGCTTTTATAACCATATATATATATATAATCTAATATTCCAAAAATCATATGACTGATAAAAATTAATGCAGAACTATCACCTACATCATTAATTCTACTCTATATAGTGTTTTCTACACACTGTTTTCTCTTACTTTTTATTTTTCCTCCTTATCTTAGTTTTTCCTTTTTTTTATTTGTTCTGAAGTCATATGACACTACAGATATTGATGAAACTTGTCTCTTCTTCCCAACCCCCAGGGTGTTTCTAAAGTCCATCTTTTCCACTCCAAACTTGCCATTTTTGAACTTTTATGCAAAATACTAGTTTTATCCTTGTTAAAGTTTTCATGTGACTGTCCTTTATTACTTAGCTTTTCAAAAACATTTTATGATTTTAGTTCCCAAAGTATTTATTATCATGTCTCATTACTTCCAGATATCCACACATCTTTTCAGCTTGTTTCTTCATTTTATATCCAAAATATTGATAGACCCTTGCCTAATCCACACTAACTAGTTTCACAGGCAGTAATTAACACCTGGTTGTATACACGATAACCACCTGGCACCAACCTGAAGTTGCTAAATCACCATATAGGACTGTGAGAGGATCTTATTCAGAGCTCAGATTCCGATATTATTTCCTTGGCGAACAAGTTTTGGAATTTTAAATTTTAGTCAGATTATCTTCGCCTTTACTTTTCTGTAATAACACACAGCAAAAATATATGTGCATATCTTATGTTTTAAATTTATCTCTCCTTTGGCAAAATATAAACTCCATGGGAACAGAGGTAATTATAACTTTTATCACTAATGTATTCTCATATTTTAATATAAGACCTGAGGTAGATTAATTAGTCTATAAATATTAGTTAAACTAATAAGTGAATCCCCTAGGTTAGATAGGGTGATGTAACGACATATGTGTGTGTGTGCACATATATGTGTGTATAGAAAGAGAGAATATCTTTTTTCATAAATCTGTAAATGTAAATAATTCATTAGTTTAAAACATACATAGCCTCAAATAAGTCTATTCAAAAATATTTCCATATTCACATCTTTAATTTCATAGATGTAGAATTGGGAACCGTCATTTCTCTGAGGTATCTACGTTGTTTCAGTAAGTCTTTTTATGGTGCAAATAAATGAGTTCTAGTGTTGATTCTGAGTATTCCAGTTAGTCCTAACAGGTTCCCTGAAGGAAATGGTGTTAAGATGAATCCCTGGAAAATAAATCATCGTTTTCACCTCCCTGCAATGGCACTGAATGGATAGTGACTCATCCTTTCTTCACAGCTTCTCTGGCTGACCTGGGGACTATCTCTAATACCTGGGAGAAAGAAGTTTGAGATTATCTCACACCTTTGTCAAATTTTTTTTTGGTTAATGTTTTCTTAATGAAAGAATCCAGATATCTGAAACATTTTGCTGTACATTTCTTATTTTGAGAGTTCTTGTCTGTGAATTTTTGAACAGTTATTTATGGCTATGTTTTTTCTTCGTTGAGTTTCTCCTTCTTGCACTTAATCCATAAATATGAGAGCTATTCATAAATATTATGAAAGTTCTTAAAGTAATTTTCACAAATAGAACTCTTTAACCAAGAAGCTCATTATTCCTTGATATAAATTTCTCATTGACTATTCTCTGGGTTCCACCAACTCAAGTAAATACAGCTTTTTTTTTTTTTTTATTATTTTTCTCTCAGTTGTGCCTGAACCTTTAGGTTCTTTCTTTTTAACTATGGCCAAAAGAGGAAAATACCTTGTATTTGAAATAAATATTTTTATCTGTTACTTTGCATGCTCTTGCTGGTGGGTGGGTTTGTGTGTATGGTGTGTTAAATCTCTGAATTTACACGTGTGTTCTTCTAGATCAGAAGTCTGGAATCTTTTCTTAAAGGGTTAAATAGTAACTGTATGTTTGTTGGACATAGTGTCTCTGCTGGAACTGCTCAATTCTCCCCTATTACTGTGAAAAGAGCCGTAAAAAGGCATAAGCAGACGGACAGCCTACACCCCCATAAGACTTTGCCATCAGCCTGCGACTACATATGGTAATGCATGTTATAGAGTACCGAGAAAACAATTTCTAGTTTTGCATTATTTCATGTTTTATAACTTTTGATAACAAACACACTCATATAATGAATGTCCAGAGTTACATTTTTAAAAATGTTAAATATTTATCCTAATATTTAGTAAAAAAATACAAATATATGTGTAGATATGTTTACATTAACCACATGAGTTTTTGCTGAATTCCAGCATTCCCCTTTAATTTTGGGGTGAAATTACATTGGAGTGTGTATGCTATTATTTTAGTCCCCTGCATCATATATATATATATATATATACATATATATATATATATATATATATTTTTTTTTTTTTTTTTTTTTTTTTTTTTTTTGAGACAGCCTCAAGCTGTCACCCTGGATACAGTGCTGTGGCACCACAGCTCAAAGCAACCTTCAATTCCTGGGCTGAAGCGAGTCTCCTGCCTCCGCCTCCCAAGTAGCTGGGACTACAGGCACCCGCCACAATGCCCGGCCATTTTTTGGTTGTAGCTGTCATTGTTGTTTGGCGGGCCCAGGCTGGATTCGAACCCACCAGCTCAGGTGTACGTGGCTGGTGCCTTAGCCCGTTCAGCCACAGGTGCCGAGCCATCATCACATTTATATTTAATTATAGGATTGAGAAACAGTTAAGAAGCAAAAACTTGAAATATTTTCTTTCCCTACTCCTTTTGTGGAGACCCACATTTGATTTCATGGAAATTTTATTGTTATATGCCCATATGTTATAAAGTTTATTGGTGTGAAGGCCAATTTACTTTTTAGATTTATGTTACTTGTGCCTTTGAAATATGGTAGTATGATGGACCCAGCAATCCATACACAACGTGCTTTATCTAGTTTGTTTAAAGGCAGGGAAAAAAAACATTTAGGTGTGGAAAAAAACAATTATCATGCAGCATTTTGATGACATTCTTGACTAAAATTTTCAAAGCATCAAACTTTAATCATAAATAAATTACCTTGATAGTCAACATATTAGATATTCCTAAGAAATAGATAAAAGAAAGTTATGCTCCTGGCAGCACTTGTGGCTCAAAGGAGTATGTCACCAGCTCCATATGCAGGAGGTGGGGGTTTCAAACCCAGCCCTGGCCAAAAACTGCAAAAAAAAAAAAAAAGAACGTTACACTGCACATTCAGTAGATTCATTCTATTAAGGTTGAAAAATAATTCAATGTGGTGGTGTTCTGTGTGTGTATCTAGACACGTTTTCCAGTGTGGCATTTGTTCTTATCTATGGCTATGTACTCACACATCAAGTACGTTTGTTATATCCCAGCAATACAAATGACACTATTTTTACATGAATCCTTCTCTCTAATTATTTAATAAAAACCTATCAAATTCAGAAAAGCATATTTATAACAACCTATATCGGCTTTATGCATTTTGTTAAAAATAATTTCAGCTTATTACAAAATATGATATGAGACTCACAATCTTCCTCATGCTAGCTACTTGTTAAATATGTCCCCATAAATGTAATGGCTGGGATTGGAAACTACACATTATGTTGCCCGTTTTACACTCCCTTCTCCCTAACAGTTTCCTTTTCCTTGAATGGCCCTTTGAAAAACATCAAGTTGTGACTCAAATATACCATAAAAACACAATTCAGACTGTCCTGCTTTGCCATACCACAAAGTCACTTTTGATCTATGTTGTGATTCTTCTGGAATAGGAAGGACAAGTCTTTTTACCCCCATTTTTTTTCTGATAAAGCTGCATGATTGGAACATTTCAGCACGTTTCTTAATGTTAAACTCCTAGTTTTAGTATTGGAGTTAGAGTTAGATCCAGACTTCTTCATTAGCTCTTCAGCAACAATAGCAACAAAAAATGGCAGGCTTGCGGTCTCCAGCTAGGATGCCAAGTTTTGCTTAAAGGGTACTTGTACATTGTCATTTACTTTTTGTTTTGAGAAACATCATAAGCAGTTGAGGGACCAGAAGGTGTGTGTTCTAAGGACGAGGAGGCATTCTGTCATATGGCTTTTACAGTTGTAGCATGTTTTCTTTTGAGTCATCTGCTTCATCAACTTCTGCTTTCAGAAGTTTTTGTTACGGAAATCTCTCTTTCATTTTATAAACTGACATGAGTTTTGGTTCTGCTCTGGTCCTTAGATCAGCCCATCATACATTTTCACGACGTCGTCAATAAGCACCTGTTCCTCAGCGTGAGCATCACATTCATCGTCTCTCTTTTCATGGTCACCTTCATTTAGGCCATTCCGTCCATGTCACCAGGCCAGTGGGTGAGCAACTGGAGCCTCAGTATCAACATTAAATTTTCTCTGCTATCCATTTCATCCAGCCCACTGATCGACTCTGAAGGTACTTTTTTGTGTGTGTGTGCATATGGAAGGAGATCAGACGTCATATTTGATATATGGAACTTGCAAAGTCACTACTTGTGTACTTTGTCCTATCATCACTGAACATGAGGGCTGGCCCAAGGTTGTGCCAGGAATGCACAACTATGTATCTACTCGCTATGTTTCCTGTATTGGTCATGGCATATATGACTCCCTTCAGGCTAAACTCCTTAAAAGTTTCTTCACCCCACACTTTTGTTTATTGCTATTAAAGAAAGTGTTTTTACATTTACTCTTGGTTGATCTAAGGATGTCCTGGTCACATTGTTGAGTTAAGGAAGTTACATTTCAGGTAAAATGTATTACATAAACATTATCTTGTGATGAAAATTTCAGCTGGAGCATGAGCAGAACAGTTGTTATAAAATAACAAAATCTTTCAGTGTTCATTCAGTCCAGCTTCCCTGCAGTGAGCATGAACTCCTGGATGATACAGAATGTTTGTGAAACCAATCCGAAAAGAAACCTCTGGTAATCCGCACGTCCTCGGCAGCATAACAATGGACTCTTCAAACATTCACTACTTGAAAACTGAGGACACAAGCCTTTGTGTATTAAAACAAGTTTACAGTATACATGCCTGTTGCATTAACAAATACCACCACACTTATTCTGTCCTTGGCATTCTTATTCGTATTTGCTGGGCCTGTCTCATCAGCTGCAGTGAGTGTCTTTCTTGGCCAATAATGCCAAATCAGAAATTTTTTTGTCAGCTTTACAGACTTTCCCTAGCATAAGACTTTTTACAGTGATAACCTTGGCAAACTCATCAATGAACTTCTCTGCTGCTTACCATCAGCAGGATGACTACACATCCTTTAAAAATTATTATGCTGTCTTTTCTTAAATTTATGCAATAAACCCTTTGGATATTCACTGCACCCTTCAATTTTAAGTTCATTGTGATAGATCTTTGCTTGTTTCATGATCAGCATAACATTAAGTGGCATGTATTCCCTGCAATGCTGACAGATCAAGTCTTTCAATACACAATCAAGATCTTCATTTTAGGTTTATGTAATGTTCTATTTATCATTAGTCCTTTTCATCACTTTTAGCATAAGATTTCAACAATTTATCTTTTTGTTTCTTCAGGTTATATATGATGGTTATTCCAACACTATTTTCTTCTATAAGATATTTCACACTTTTATTTCTGTCCAGTTTCTTCAACAGCTGGGCTTTCTGTGTTATGCATAAACAAAAATTCTTACTCTTTTTATCATTCCATAGGAGTATCTTTGGACCTCTTTAACATTTGCAACAATACCACACAGCAAAGAATAAGAAAAAAAGGATACAGTGATCAAGGCATGTAAGTCTTTGTGCCATTTGCAGAGTCACGGAGAACCTGATGTTGCCATATCCAAACCTGTATGTATATGATGCATTGTTTTCATTTTTGAGTGTGCCTACATGAGGGAAGCTGGCTCTGAGTTGAAAAGTATTTTGCAGTTAAAGGAGCTGGTAGGATCTCTTTACCTTTGAGGATGCTAAAGAACCTATGTGTACCTGATTTTGATTGTGACCCATTACATCAAGCCAGGTGAAATTTTCTACGTGTAGTATCATTTGACACTCAAAATGTTTAGGATTATTAACTCTTTTAGATTTTGGACTTTAGAGATAGAGATTCTCTCTCTCTCCTCTCTCTCTCTCTCCATACACACACACACACACACACACACACACGTATGTATATACATTCATACAGGGTGGCTCATAAAGTTTGTGTGCAATTTAAAATATTGTGCAATTTAAAACTGCACATGGGCTTGGCGCCTGTGGCTCAACAGGCTAAGGCGCCAGCCACGTACACCTGAGCTGGCGGGTTCGAATCCAGCCCGGGCCCACCAAACAACAATGACGGCTGCAACCAAAAAATGGCTGGGCGTTGTGGCGGGCACCTGTAGTCCCAGCTACTTGGGAGGCGGAGGCAAGAGACTTGCTTGAGCCCAAGAATTGGAGGTTGTTGTGAGCCGTGATGCCACAGCACTCTACCCAGGGCGACAGCTTGAGGCTCTGTCTCAAAAAAAAAACATAATAAAAAAAATAAAATTGCACATGAACTTTATGGTCACCCTATATGTGTGTGTGTGTGTGTGTGTGTGTGTGTATATACACAGAGAGAGAGAGAGAGAGCGCTAGAGAGCATATTTATATATGTTTGTGTGTGTGTGTGTGTATATTTGTGTGTTTATATATATATATATATATATATATATATATGGAGAGAGAGAGAGAGAATATGTATATACGCTTTTACTATTCATGGGATGAGATCTGATTAGCATTTATGTTAGATCTGATTCTTCCTCACTACTGGTTCAAGATTTGT
>CAUYRH010009785.1:0-14134 GCA_963574655.1 Perodicticus potto | reverse complement strand
GTTTACATGGATGAAGCTGGAACATATTCTTCTTAGCAAAGTATCTCAAGAATGGAAGAAAAAGTATCGCTACCATGAAGTGAATTTAAAGGTTTCATATGAAGGCTATAACCCATCTATAGCACAAGAATATGGGAAGGGAGGGGAGGAGGGAGGTTAGGGTAAAGGGAGGGTAATTGGTGGGGCCACACCTATGGTGCATCTTAGAAGGGTACAGGCAAAACTTACTAAATGCAGAATACAAATGACTTCATACAATAACTAAGAAAATGCCATGAAGGGTATGTTAAACAGTTTGATGAAAACACTTCAGGTTGTATATGAAGCCAGCGCATTGTACTCCTTGATTGCACTAATGTACGCAGCTATGATTTGATAAAAAAAATTGACAATTATAACAAAGTATTGTAATAAAAGTTATGTGAATGTGAAAAAAAAAAGAACATCTCAAAGAAGCAGCAGTGAATGAAATAGGACACATAAACGCACATTATTTTGTTGGTAGGGTTTTGTATGTCACCACAAAAGGCATTAGACTTTACCTAAAGGCCACGGGGAATCTTACATTGTTATTAACTAAAAAACTAGCATTATCGACCAATCAAGATATAAAAATTTACACATTTTAGAATACTTCGAAAGCAATACCCTGGTGGTAACAAAGAAGTCTGTTGCATGTTCTTGTTTTTTTTTTTGGGTTTTTTTTTTTTTTTTTTTTTTTTTGTGAGACAGAGCCTTAAGCTGTCACCCTGGAAAGAGTACTGTGACATCGCAGCTCACAGCAACCTCCCATTCCTGGGCTCAAGTGAGTCTCCTGCCTCTGCCTCCCAAGTAGCTGGGACTACAGGCGCCCGCCACAACACCCGGCCATTTTTTGGTTGCAGCCATCATTGTTGTTTGGCAGGCCCGGGCTGGATTCGAACCTGCCAGCTCAGGTGTACGTGGCTGGCGCCTTAGCCCGTTGAGCCACAGGCGCCGAGCCAGTCTGTTGCATGTTCAAAAGTACACCCTAAAATGATGTTTACAGAGTACGCAGTCCACAGGGAGTTAGCCACCATGATTACTTATGGGCACCCCATCACCTAATTCCAATTAAGGATTTCAGATGGCCCTTGAAATACATACACTAAATAAGAATGATTTTCCAATTTATTCCAATTTTTTTTGAGGTGACTTTCACTTCCTTGACATCCTTAAGTATAACGATTTTTTTTCCTTCCTTCTTCCTTCTGGTGCCCCCAGAGCTTGTCATCACCACCTGTAAACTTTGATACCTAACATCCCACTCTTAAGACTATTTCATCTGATCCTTCTACCCCCGAGCTCTCCTCTTTCTTCTCTTTAATTTATTTGACTTCTTTGCAGCCTCTTTTGTATTACCCCTGCCAACCTCACTATTCATCAGGCTGTCCTCTTTTTACCTCCATCCTTGTCTAGTGTATTTCCATGGACCAATATTGCAATCACCCCCTCACAGATGCTCGCAACTCCCATGTCTCATTTTCTGGTTTTATTAGCCAAAGGGGGGGAAAAACCCATCCTATCCATGTCATATCACTGAACTTGATCCATGCTATATCATTGAACTTGATGGTTAAACTCACAGAAATGAACTATCAACCTTAAATGGGGAGTCCACAGTGGCTTTCAGTCTGACTATGTTCTCTACTCCTTGAGAGGACAATTTCACTGCTTTTTCTGAAACCCATTCACTTCCAACCAATAATATTGCTTCACAGAAAAGCCATCACATGGACACCCCCTTCTTTTTCCTTCTAAAGCTCCTTGTCTCGGCAAAGGTCAGCTCCCTCACTCTGCTCTGGATTCAATGCTCTTTCGCCCACCCATTCAATCCTTTGCTTACCACCACACAACACATGTCAGATATATATTTTTTCTCTCTCTACTAGATCATTCTCACTAGCACACAAATGTGTTCCTGCTTCACTAACTATCCCTCTGCTCCCCTTTGGGGCATGATATCCTGAAAAGTCTGTCTATACTGTCTCCACTGCCTCTCTCTTATTCCTGCAGCGAACCACTCCACCTAGCTTCCATTTCTATCACCCTCTAAAACATCTCTGGCCAGCTCACCAGGCTGCCAAATGCTGTACACACATTTCCTTTCTCACCTGATTTGACCTCTGAGCAGTTGACTATCCCTTCCTTCTTGAAACACTCTCCGATCTTGATATCCTGGTTGTGATCCATTCCATAAATGTCATTTCTTGCTTTTTCCTTCTGCCTCCAACTTCTCCATGTTCTCATCTTCACTGTATTCCTAGATCTCGTTCAATCCCACGGCCTCAATCCCATCTGTCTGCTGTTGACTCTCAAGTTTATAATAGCAGCCCAATTGGCTATGAGTTCCAGACTCAGATATTTAACTCTCATCCCCTTGGATATCTCAAAATTAACATGTCCACAACTGAGTCCTTATTCCATCCATATCCTCTCACCAAGCTTCTCCATCGCAAGACTTCCTTAGTTCAAGATGCTGGTACCTTGTCAATAGCATCTGCTCTTTGAAACTGAGAGTCATCCATGACTTTCCTTCATCCTTCTCTTTCACCTCCATTAACAAGTCTGCTTCCCAGAATTTCCCACATATGTCCATTTTACTCCATCTCCATCACCACCACCCTAGTCCAAACGCACATTATCTTTCTCATGGACTGAGCGCCTCGCTTCTGTTCTCTCTCCTCCTGGCCATCAGATAGATTCTTTAAACTTTGACTCAGTTCATTAAAATCATTCAACGGACTGCCATTCTATTTAGAATAAAATCCCAACTCCTTACTATGGTCTAAAAGGTCCTGGGCAATCTAGGTCCTTTATACCTTATCTCATGCCATTCTCTATGCTTTCTTCTGCTTCTTGTTCACAGAAACCAGCAGAATTCTTTTCCTTGAACCCCTCAAATTCTTTCTAGCCTTGGGTCTTTGGACCTGCCCTGACGTCTCTCCCCCCTGCCTGTAATGCAGCAGACTCGCTTTCTTCCTATAGACCTGCCTTTATTATCCCCGCCTTAGAGAGACCTCCCCTGATCACCTTAATAAGTCTCTCATTTTATTCTCTGTTACAGAATACTGATCACTTCCTCGCTAGCACCAATCACAGTCTGCAATTATTTCATGTGTTTGTTTATTGATTGACTGCCTGGCTCTCACACCAGAATGTAACTTCTAAGAGGCAGAGTCCTCTTATTTACCTTTGTGTTCCCAGCACCTAGCACATCAAAAAGCACCCACAAATTCACTCATTAACTAAAGATATGAATGAACAAATGATTTTTTTTTCAAATAAAATATTTTGTAGCATGCCACTCTGTAAAACAAGTAAACAAGAACCTGCTCAAATTTAGAGGGCTGCACCCAGCCCAGAACCCTTCAGGGTCAGTCCTTGGAGGGCTGCCAAGGACAGAAGTACCAGTACAAAGGCACCAGGTTGAAGTTGTCCTCCTGAAGGAAGGTGTGCTTTTTTCTAATTCTTACAAACTCATCTCAAAGGTTGGGTGTAGCTTTGAGATACCCCCCGGGAATTCCTGTGGAATCAGGAGCACCATTTTAATGCCACTGCAAAGAAATCATTCCCAAAATAGGATAAGAAAAGTTGGGCAAAGGAGAAGAAAAATTAAAAGGAAAAAAGAACAGTAAAATAAGGACAGAGTAAAAGGCAGCTCTCAGACATACCTATCTTAAGGTCCTACACAGTTAGGGCAGGGTGCCAATTTGGCTTCAGGCTCCCTAGCAACAAAAGCAAAAAGGGGAAAAAATATTTACCAAGTGCCCATCCAGTTCATAGGATTAAAACATATCAGTTGTTAGGAGAAGCAATTAGCAGAATAGAAATTCCCAGGGGGATCTCATGAAGAATCTATGACTGAGGCTAAAGACCAAGTCCACCACAAAACCCACCAGAAGCTCATCAGCTGTGGCTGAAAGATTCTCAGACCCAGTTTGTTTAAACTACCCATGAAAAGCCAGAGGGCCAGTCTGTGGGATATGTGGTCATCTGCTGAAAGGAACTAAAACACAACCTACAAAGGTTTCTCGGCACCTCTCACTAACAAACATAAGGACAAACCTCTGGTGAGTAAATGAATGTCTATTCTTTTCTCTTCCCCAGCGGTTTTACTTTTCACATGGATACCTTCTGACCCGAACTTGGGCTGTGGTTCCCTGACCAGACCTCGGTAATATATTCTAAGTCTCATCGTCAGAAAAACTGTCCTCCAGATCTCAGCGCTGCAGGGGAGATCGTAAAAAGAAGTTGGGCTTTTTCTCCTTTGTAAATGTGTTTATTATGCAGTTACAAGGTAATAAAACTTTCTGGAAAGAAAACAAACCCTAAAAGAACTTCTTCCAGGGGGCCCAGAATTTCAATTCTATGTGACCCAGTTAAAATTTGTCACAGTTACACCTTAGAACATAAAGACACGTTAGCTCATCCAGCCTAATGCTCTTCTTGGGCCACGGGAAAGAGGGGCTGGGAAGGAACAGGAACTCCTCTTGAGAATCTGCTGAACAAGAGGGGCCGGGGACATTCTATTTGAGGGCATCAAGAGGAATCACTCTGAGCCAGGCAAGGGGTTCAGGACTGTAATCCCAGCACTCTGGGAGGGTGAGGCAGGTGAATTCCTTGAGCTCAGGAGTTTGAGATCACCCTGAGCAAGAGTGAAACTATGTCTCTACTAAAAATAGAAAACTAGCCCGGCATTGTGGCTGCCACCTATAGTCACAGCTACTTGGGAGGCTGAGGCAGGAGGATCACTTGAGCCTAAGGGTTTGAGGTTGCTGTGAGCTATGATGCCATGACACATGACACATTCCAAAACAAGAGGAATCTCTTTGGCTGAAAGTACTATTGCTAGAATCTATTTCTGGCTCTGGAATCCCTGCTCCATGGGGCTTGTGCCACTGCAGGCTTAGAGAAATCCCAGCTTGGGCGGCGCCTGTGGCTCAAGGGAGTAGGGTGCCAGCCCCATATGCCAGAGGTGGTGGGTTCAAACCCAGCCCTGGCCAAAACCACACACACACACACAAAAAAAAAAAAAAAAAAAAAAAAAGAAAGAAAGAAAAGAAAGAAAGAAAAAGAAAGAAAAAGAAACATCCCAGCTCATGAAGGATCCGGTATATTCTTAAATTGTGTATTATTTTTAGTATATTTTCCCCAACACATGTTGGTTCAACCTTATTCAATATCACAACCCAGCTCTCAAAGATTTAAGTTACTTTTAAAATTGGCTTCGATTAACGATATTTCTCCCTTATTTCAATTTTAAAAGTTAGTCTGTTAAAGTATAATCCCTTTTCCTCTCATAGGAATGGAAGAGAAGTCAGCAGGCCGAATATTCTGAAGAGGAGGAAAGTATTTGCATGGAGAAATCCAGAAAATAGGTAGTCGATTTAGTTTTAATTTTGATTTGTGGTTATTTCTCTCCTTTTCTCTCCTGCCTTCTCTCCCACTATCGTTTCCCAAGTTAATTGGAAATGTTCATATCTTTATAGTGTGTGTGTGTGGGGGGGTTCCCGGCAATTTTCAAATAGGCAAGTCTTATTACCAGCTAGGGACTCTTAATTTTGGACCAGCTAAATAAAAGCTTTAATGCCACTTTATTTAAACATTAGTTGGTCAGTGGCTGTTCTGTGTTTGTGACTGGACAGGTACAGCAGGATTTTGGAGAGGAGTGGAATGGAATGGGGGCTGTTACTTTCTACCACAACTCTGCCCTTCCTGGGAGAGTGGAGCTCCATGGTGGTTCTGGGCGGGGCCTTGCGGTCAGTAGTTCCAGGGTGTGAGCACCAGCCTGCTCACCAGGCATCTGCAGAGGACTCTCAAGGGTCCTTCTGCTCAACCCTGCCGAGCTTCACTTTTCCTAGCTATAAATTGGAAAAACCAATGGCAACCCCTCCACAGGAGTCTCAAAGAATTAAAGTTGAAAAATTCTTACCAAGGTAAATGTTGAAAAAGTGGTGGTAAATGAGAGAACCGCTACCATTTATTTTAGGGCTATTGTGCAAGGCATTTCAGAAATGCAATCTCACCCAAATCTTGTGACAACTCTGAGATTTTAGACTAGAGATCAACACTGCCCAAGATATTTTTCGGGATGGTAGAAATAGGTCTGCATGGGCTTTGCACAACGTGGTTGCCATGAGCCACATGAGGCTATTGAGCACTTAAAATGTGGGTAGTGCAACCAAGGTGTGGAATTTTTCATTTTAATTAATTTTCATTTAAATAGCCACATGGGATTAGTAGTTACCACACTGGGCAATGCAGTTTTGGAGAGGCAGGGGGTAAAACACTCAGAGGAGAGTAAATTCTTCAAAGCCATAGTCAGAGTAATGAACCTGGGATTCAAACTGGTTTTTCTGATTCTGCAGCCTACCTCCATCCACTCTGTCAACGTGACCCCTCCGTGTATCACCAGCAAATTGCTGGGTTGCAGTAAAGGAACACTGCCTACATAGACTCTACCTCTGGGTATGCACGGGCTCACCCTCCTAGTCTCCTGGTTTGATAATAACTTAGAGGAAGCGGAAAAGACCTCATCCAGGTTGGAGAGAAACAAGAGAAGTCTGAGTTAGGAAGAAGACCCGGGGATCTTATCCAATTATCACATCATCTGCTATTGCCACCAAAAAAAAAAAAAAAAAAAATCCCATAAACCAGGGAGAATGATCAGAGTGGCCTTCAGGCTGGGAAGCAGGTGGGCTCTGGCTTAGAATCAACCCAGAAGTCAGGCTTTCTATCAGATCTGGAAGCTCAGAGCCCAAGAGATACCTTATAGCCTGTTTCCATTCTTTATTCCATAGGAATCCTTTAAGATCTGTATCTAGCAGATCCTTTGTGATTCTGTATAAACATTTTCTCAGATAGGATCACAAATTTTTTTCATTTTTTTCAATTTAAACTAGAGCTCTCGGTGATTAAATTCAGCCATGAGAATGATTTATGAACTGGTATAATAGATGGGCCTGGGTCCTCAACTTCAAGGATAAAATCATTTATCTTCCCTTGGAAAGATCCCAGATGTTCATTCTATTTGTTTATCTCTCTTCTGCTTCACAGACCTCACAACATAACTGACACTGGGCTTCCTGCCTCACCCTCCACCTGGCAGTATCTCCACCGATCCTTATTCTCTACCAGTATTACCTGGTGAAGAAATCTGTCAGACAGGCTGGACACGGTGAATAATTGATCTCATCATTGCCACCTACCACACTACATTACTAGACCTCACATTCCTTGAGGACAGGATCCATTTCTTTTCTTCTTTTTTTTGTTTTTTTTGAGACAGAGTCTCACTTTGTCACCCTGGGTAGAGTGCTATGGCATTACAGCTCATAGCAACCTCTAACTCTTGTGCTTAAGCGATTCTCTTAACTCAGCCTTCCAAGTAGCTGGGACTACAGGCACCTGCCATTATGCCTGGCTATTATTTTGTTGCAGTTGTCATTGTTGTTTAGCTGGCCTTGGTTGGGTTTGAACTTGCCTGCCTTGATGTATGTGGCCAGCGTCCTAACCAATCAGCTACGGGCTCTAAGCCAGGGACCATTTCTTGTTTAACTTCTAATTCCTAGGGCTCAAGATGGTGTTTGGAATATAGGGAGGTGGTAAAAAATGTCTACTGAGACCAGGTAACATGGCTCACACCTGCAATCCTAGGACTGTGGGAGACTTAGGTGGGTAGATAGCTTGAACTCAGGAATTCAGGACCAGCCTGAGCAAGAGCAAAACCCCCATCTCTACTAAAAATAGGAAAACTAGCTGGATGTTATGGCGGGCACCTATAGTCCCAGCTACTTGGGAGGCTGACGCAAAAGGATCACTTGAGTAAAGGAATTTGAGGTTGCTGTGATACCAATGCACTCTACCTGGGGCTACAGAGTGAGACTCTGTCTTGAAAAAAAGAAAGAGAAAGAGAAAAGAAAAAGAAAGAAGAAGACATTTGTCAGATAATGAAAGAAAAAGAAATAAGAAATCGGTCAGATAACGTAAGAACATTTGCAGTGTCTGTGTTCCTTTTCCCTGGCCTTTGAGTCTTTGAACAGATGTTCCTATTGGGTTAACTTACTGAAATTTAACATAGACCTTTTCCCCTTCTCGTAGCAACTGATGTTCAACCAGGAGCCAGCAGGGAGACAGGGTTCTTGTTTCCAGATGAGCAACCAGAAGGTCTGAGCCTGCTCTTACTAACAACATACACCGTGCTTATCAAGTGCCCAGCAAAGCCCTAAGCACATTCTATGTATTAATGTATTACCCTCCCAACACTCCTATGAGGGAGGTATTGTGATGATTATTCCCATTTTCCAGATGAAGATATTAAGGCACGAGATTAAATATCTTGTACAATCTCAGATGCCTGCTTCAAGGCAGGTGAATAAGAGGGTGACACCATTAGCAAAGGGCCCAAGTAACTTCTAAGCAGTCATCTCTGAACCAGGCTCTGTTACTTTCTTTGTCACTGAATGCCAGGAATCATCAGGTAGGGTCAGAATGGTCATTCTGTCATATTTTAGTTCTAATTACAGCATGTCTTCAGGGTTCCCTTGTGAACCACACCAACTCTGGAACTGTACGACTCAAGTGTTCTCCATCTGTTGCAGGCGTTTTATGGGGAATATTTTTCATTACCTCATGTGTTCTGTAAGAATTATGTCTCAGATGGTAGCAAGAGGGAAGACTCTGCTCCTCCAGATCTGCTGCCTAACTTATAATCTAGTGGCCACTGTGAATCCTGGGACCACCTTTCCCATATTTCTTTAGCCACTAGAAGCAAATTTGAAGCTCGCTTCTTTCAATTTCACTCAACATCTTTGCTACCCATAGGGTTGCTGCTTGCTAATTTTACCCCTAATCTGATATAGTTTCCCATATTTATTTTTCCCCTTTAACCTAAAAATTCTTGTCCATTATTTTATCTTGTAGCACATATGATTGCATTACAGCTTTCCGTGGAAGGTGACAGAAAAATGGAAGCACAAAAACCATTTCATGAGCACCAGAAATGCCTAGGCATTTCACATGGGTTTCAGGGTCACGTGGTCCTAATCCAGATGTGGTTAGGCACTCATTTCTTCATCCCGAAAAACAGAGACAATGACATTCACCCTAACACCTACCTCACAAGTTATCTATGGCCCTTAGAATACTTGATACATAATCTGAACCAAGTAAATTAGTATTGATTGTTACTACAATAACATAGTAACTGTAATTAGCATTAATGTTGCTAGTCTTGATTTTTTTTTTTTTTTGTAGAATATAAAAGTATAAGTTTATTTCACATCACAGAAAACGAGTGGGGGGAAGAGATAAGAAAGAGAGAGAGAAAAGGGCAGAGAGAGGGAAGATGGGGCTGTGAGAGAAAAGGAGTAAGAGAATGGCCTGACACCCCAAGGAAAGAAAAGAAGAATGCCAGCCTGGTATTGATTATTATTAACCACCAAAGAAATACCATCATTGCTACCTTCTAGATGAGAAAACTGATCCTAACTGAGGTCAGGCACATCACCCAAGGAGACACTGGCAATACATGATATGGGGCAGAATGACATCGACGGGGCATCCATTTCTGTTGTGTGGGTCTTTATAAAGCGCTATGGTCCTAGTGTGTGCTAATTTCCAGTGAGCTACAATACACGTGTAAATGTAAGGGAAATTGACAGCATTTGATGATTACTGTTGACTTTGACTCATTAAAAGTTTGGTTTATGTAGAGGGAGGTCAGCTCGTGTTTGTTTTTCCTCCATCACAGCCACCTCTGCCCCAGCCAGCCTGGGTCTGCATTCAGGCCTCGCAGCAGTCATCAAGTCATCATTTTTTTCTTTTTCCTTTCCACGGGCATTTTGAAGTGTAGTGACCAGAGCGATAATCCCCGCTCGGCCTGCCGTCCCTGTTCAGGGGGTGAGAGTGCTGTTCAGTGAGTCATCCAGCAGCTACTGAAGACGACTGCCCTGGTGTCTGTCTCGAGGTATAAATCCCATGGAAATGGAAATGTCTCCCTCAGTAATCACCAAGAGCGTTTAAAGTGCTCGTTTCAGCAGTGACTGTGAGATAAGAGGACACTTACTCTGGCGTCGAGTGGAAAGATTTAATCCACTCCTTTCATATGTCTCTTGCCTCGGAAATGAACAACATCATCGCCTTTCTCTGCGACCTGGCTTGGAAGAGTCGCCGATGGCTATCAAAAAGCAACAGGAGGAAGGCATGCCACTTTCTCTGATTTTTCACATTACTGTATATTTTTTATTTATTTATTTTTTTAATTTTTACTTATACCTACTTTTTTTTTTTTTATTGAATCATAGCTGTGTACAATAATTCAATCATGGGGTACAGTGTGCGGGCTTCAGATACAATCTGAGATATTTTTATCAACCTGTTGCGATAACATTCAAGAGACTTTCTCATTACTATGTGAGAACATTTTTGATACGTGTTTAGAAGTTTTCTCCTGACCATTCAAATATACACCACTGGTGTGATCCTGCCCTTTATCCTGTATATTTTTTAAAAGAAACTGAAATTTGGCCTGCTGGAGCTTAACAAGGTGCAATGGAGATAAACAAACAGGATTCGTAATAATTATTTACAGTAAATATTAAAATCATGTCACCTTCCCTCCCTGCCCTAGCAAAATAATAATAATGATAATAATAATTCTAAAAGCAGTAGGAGATGTGCTTCTGCAGACATGCCAGAAACACAGCCGCAAGCCGAGAAAGCCTTCTCTTTAGTAAAGCATTTCTGATTAAAACATAATTAGTTCCAGAGCAATAAGTTACACTAAGCAGATGATTAAAAACATAGTGACATAGAAGACATATCTGAATAGGCAGGCCCAGGAAAGGACATTTTAAACTATTGCTCTGTGGAGATGATGGATAATTTGAATAAAGGAGGCACTGGAAGGTGAGGAATCTCAAATGGCTTTCATGGAACTTCCCTTCAAATATATGCATTTCACATTTAAATAATGCAGCTTTTGAAAATGTTTTTCATCATAGTGGCTGCATGCTATGTCACTCTGGTTCCACTTTTGTCTTCGGAAATAGCCTATATTTAGGGCTCAAAGATACACAGTGTGAATAAAAGGCTCTATAGGCTCTGAGGGCCAATGCTGGCTCTATCACTTTTTATTGCATATAAAAAAGTTTAGCCATTGCTGGAACATCACGCAAGGACCCCTGCTACCACCAAGAGAACTCTGCAGGGAGTGCGGAGTCCCCAAAATGTAGCCTGGACCCTCCTACCCTAGGGAGAGGGCTATTGCATCAGCCAGGCCACCTAGAAACAGACATCAAGACAGAAATGGAAGGCTAAGATATTTACTAGGGCAAATGGCTGTGTTGGCAGGGAGATCCTCCACACCCGACTGTGCCTCAGGCCTAACACCTGTGGGAGGAGGGGGAGGAAGGGCAGTGAGGATGGACAGCTCTGAGAACATCTCCACAAGTGGATGGGGGCCTCAGAGCACAGGACGCCCACACAGGAAAGGTCCTATCATGTCTGGTCACTGGCTGGGAGCCTGGGCACCAACGCTGCAAGGGGTGCTGTCTGCTGTCTGCACTCCTGGGGCCGTTTCTCTTGAAGGGCTATTTAAGCGACACAAGTCCTTGTCTGCCACAGATGGTGGTTTCTGGCTAACCCTTTCCCTAGATTCCTAAAAATAGGACTTCCACTTCCAGTTCCTTGAGACTCTAAAATTCCTTAAAAATGAGGAATCATGTAAGTAACAATAAATTTGACTCTCAGATATGTAATTAAGGAATTGTTGGATCATAGAAGTCCTTAGAAATATTTGTTGGGTGATGAATGAATTCCCAGCAAAGTCTCTGCCCTCTGAGGTTATAGTCTAAGGGGATTATGGCAATGAATAAAAAATAAGCATAAGGGAGTGACAGAAACAATTGAGAAGGGTGAGGGGCCTTTGTGTATGGAAGATGATCATGAAGGCCTCTTGGAGGAAGTTGATATTCAAACACAACTTGAATGAAGTGAGGACCTGAACCATGAGAACTGACGATATATGAAGTATAGCAATCCAGAACGGGAACTGTAAGTGCAAAGGCCCTGAGGTCAGAATGTGCCCGATCATTTCAGGGAACATGGATGGGACAGTGAAGCTGCTCATAGAGGGGACATGCAGGACACAGAAAGAACTTAGGAAATAACCTGGAATGAAGGTTTAAAACACCAGGAGACGGGCGCGCTCTTATTTACATTCTATAGAGATCCGTCGTATTTATTCTCCATAATAGCAACATGAGGTAAGTATTATCACGCCTAGTTTTCAAACAAGGAAGCTGTGGCTTAGTGGATTTAAGACTGACTCATAGTCACATCTCTCGAGCAGCAAAGCCAAAATTGATCCTTCTTCTGTTTAACTCCAAACCCATGCCCATGTGTATGTCAAGCTTTTGGAAGAGTTTTTTGGCAAAGATTTTACCCTAAATACCACTTGGTACAAAAACCCTTTCTTTATTTGCAAACAATATCCTGGCAACTTGGCTTTGGTGAGCATTCAAAACCTAGGCTCCTTTTTGCATCTTGCCAAAGTTAAGAGGATCTAAACCTGCCTTTTTGGCACTTGGAAGAAGACAATCCATAGTAAGAGAGGTGTGAAGGGCCAGCAAACTGTCCCAGGTAATTTTAAAGTAGAAAGAGTTATGGGTCCCCACCATCCCCATACCTGGGAAGACACACTGGCTCTACCCATCCACCCCAATGGAGATTCTGACAAAGCACCATTTTGGAGCAAAATGCTTACTATTTCTGGCTTTAAGAGAAAATTGTTTAAAAACTACATAGTTCTTATGGCTCAGTGCCTGTGGCTCAACAGGCTAAGGCACCAGCCACGTACACCTGAGTTGGCGGGTTCGAATCCAGCCTGGGCCCACCAAACAACAATGACTGCTGCAACCAAAAAAAATTGCCAGGCGTTGTGGCGGGCGCCTGTAGTCCCAGCTACTTGGGAGGCAGAGACTCACTTGAGACCAGGAGTTGGAGGTTGCTGTGAGCTGTGCTGCCACAGCTATACAGGGTAACAGCTTGAGGCTCTGTCTCAAAAAAAAAAAAAAAAAAAACACATAGTTCTTACTAATTTATCAAAATCAACACTAAATATTAAAAAGATAGGATTTTCTGCTGAGAATATTTTAAGTCTATTTCCATTAATTAAAAGAAAATATTATTTTTTAAATATATAGTATGCTTTACCTTGTTTTTTCCCCCCAAAATGAGAGACTAAAAAAGGCCTGATCAACATTTTTCTATTCTTACAGTCTTATTTTTACTGATTTTAATAAGGTAGAGATGTAGTGCTCTTAGGGCACTGAGAGACAATAATATAAAAAATACATTCTGGCTCAGTGACTATAGCTCAGTGAATAGGGCGCCAGCCACATACACCAAAGGTGGCGGGTTCGAGCCCAGCCAGGCCTGCTAAACAACAATGACAACCGCAAACAAAAAATAGCCAGGCCTTGTGGCAGCTACCTGTAGTCCCAGCTATTTGGGAGGCTGAGGCAAGAGAATCACTTGGACCCAAGAGTTTGAGGTTGCTGTGAGCTGTGACACCACGGCACTCTACCAAGTCTGGCTGCATTCCTTCTTAAGAGAAATTCATCTGTGTCAAGATAAAATGATCAAGAAAATTCTCCATACATAGTGAGATTCTGTCTCAAAATAAATAAGTAAATAAAATAAAAATAAATAAATAAATTCTTTCCATTCTCATTTCCCTAAGAGAATTGGATTATAAGCCCCTGGTCTTAGTAGTAGTATAAAAATTATGATAAGCAAATAGTAAATAATAAAAGAGCTAAATGGATCCTTCGTTCTAGCTTTCATTAATGTACTTTAGAAATAACTGTTTTTATTTGTATATTGTTTATGTCATATGTATCTTCCAAAAAAACTGTTTCTCGGCTCAGCGCCTGTGGCTCAACGGGCTAAGGCGCCACGTACACCTGAGCTGGCGGGTTCGAAGCCCGGGCCCGCCAAACAACAATGACGGCAATCAAAAAATGGCCGGGCGTTGTGGCGGGCGCCTGTAGTCCCAGCTACTTGGGAGGTGGAGGCAGGAGACTCGCTTGAGCCCAGGAATTGGAGGTTG
>CAUYRH010009777.1:0-17885 GCA_963574655.1 Perodicticus potto | reverse complement strand
AGTTAATTATGATGTGCCTGGGGGATGTCTTATTCGGGTTGAGTTGTGCTGGGGTTCTGAAACTGTCTGCTACCTGAATTTCAGAATCTCTTGGCATGTCTGGAAAGCTCTCTTTCATAATCTCATAAAGAAGAGACTCTGTGCCTTGTGACGCCACTTCATCATTTTCAGGTATCCCTATAAGGCGAATATTGGTTTTCTTCAAGTTATCCCAGAGCTGTCTGAGAGAATGATTTGTTTTTGCCTTCCATTTCTCTTCCTCTTTGGAAGTTCGGGAGCGTTCGAATACTTTGTCTTCCATGTCATTAACCCTTTCTTCTGCTTGCCCCATTCTGTTACTGAGGGATTCTCAGATCTTTAAGGGCTGCAACTTCTCGTCTCAATGTGTCAAAATCTTTGGTCATTTTGTCTTTGAATTCGTTGCACTCTTGAGACATCTTTTGGGTCATTTTTTGGGTTACTGCTTGAAATTCTAGTTCCATCTTTTCCTCCATTCCACTGATCTTATTTGCTATCCAGACTCTGAATTCGATTTCTGACATCTCAGCCATTTGCTTATGCAAGGGATCTTGTGCTGTATCTACCTTGTTGTTCTTTGGGGGAGTTGATGTACTCTGATTATTCATATTGCCAGAGTTTTTCTGTTGATTCTGCCTCATGATTATTTTTCACTGTTGCCTTTGACTCTCCTCAGAGTTGGGAGGTGTCTCTCCCAGATCAGACCCAGGCAGGATCACTCTGTTGTTGCTGGATCTTTGTAGGGAGTGACCCTGTGTAGCTCCTCTGGGACAGCCCCAGCTAGACATTTCTGGCTGTGGGAGAAGTTCTGGAGTGTGGCACACCTGGATCAAGCAGCAGGGCATTGAATGTTGCACCGGTGGCCTTTGAAAATGGAGCCCATGTCTCTAGCAATCTCTGGCTGGGAGGTGGGCTCCAGAGGGAGGGCACAGACCACACCCCTCCTGATTCCCTGGCCAGATGGATGGTGCGGTGTGGAGGCAGAGAGGGTAAGAGAGGACTTGGGTTGTTTGGCTCCCCGAGTTCCCTGCCGGGGCAAGCAGCCAGAGTGCTTGGCCGCTGCTGGTGGCAGGCCAAGGTGAGCATCAATCAGGGCCCCACAGGAGTCCTGGTGGAGTTCCTGGCCACTTCTGGTGGCAGGCCAAGGCCTGGGGCAGCCCGGGAGACCCCACAGAGTTCCTGGCTGCTCCGGGCAGCGGGCTGAGGCCTGTGGGGCATGGATCAGAGTGGTGCAGGGGTCCCTGCAGAGTTCCTGGCCCATGGGTGGTGGGCTCAGGAGGGGCGGAGTGGGGCCCCACAGTTTGGGGGGAGTTCCTGGCCTGGGGGCTGGTGGGGGCTCGGTGGGGCCCTGGAGTCTCTTACTTGGTGGGCTGCCTGGCCTGGCAGACAGGGAGGGTGGTCGCTGCTCAAGTCCTCCTCCCTCAGCTGCAGCAAAGGTCAGGTTTCTAGGTCAGGTAAGGGGGGAAGGGTGTTCTGGAAGTTTAGAATGGCAGAAAGCTGTAGTTCAGTTTTTTTGCCTGAAGCTTGGTTTTTTGGAGTCAGCTTGTGTCCACAGAGCTGACCTGCAGTTATCAGTTATCTCTCTGCTGGGCTCCCAGTCTTCAGCTCAATTGGGAAATTTCTGGAGGTTATCTTTCCTTTTGGACAGGAGCCTCTACAGAAGCTGCTTCCAGTGGGCCATCTTGCCCCTCCCCTCCAGGGAGATTTTTAAGATAAAAGTTAAATCAGTCATTACATATCATTGTTTAAAAATTTATACTGCCTTTTTGGTGTTCTTAGGGTGAACATTCCCAATTGGATCTGGTTCTGTCCATTTCCTTTGTCCTCGTGCTCTGCTTTTCTCTCTCTGTTTTTTTTTTTTTTTCATAATTTCTATCTATTATTTCTTCTTCCATACTGTTATTTCAAACCTGCCCTATGGTGTATTGGTGTTTAATGATTAGCTTGCCAAAAAAGATGAATATTTATCTCTGTGTGTGTATAAATTTATTTAAAAATTTATAATTTGCAAATAATAAAATATTCAATACCCTTTTGCATATCCCATTTTGTCAATTTGTTCTCCTAGGATGCTTTCATTGATTTAGCCAAACTTTTGTATCCATCCCCAGCCTATAGCTTTCACTGAAGCACTATTTGCCACATTCAGCCCATGAACAGATATGTGGTTACTATCTGATTCAGCAAAGGAGAACTTCTCACAACATTGATAATTAAATATACTTCCAATATGATGTTGTTGATATTTTTATTTAGTAAACAATAAGACAAAAGTAAAACAACAAAGATGTGAATTGGGATTTCACTCATTTGTCAAGGGTATGAGAGGCTTCTTTTCTGAACCAGGAAAGAGTTTTCAATCACTGGAAGACTATTTACTTATTTATTTGGTGCTACTTATAATCTAACAGTCGTAGACATACACACATTTTAAATATAGTCAGCACTATTTTTCCCATCACTTTCTTAGATCTAGACAATCAACAAAACTAAGATCAAGCCCTGTCTTCTAAGTTTGCCTGTTTTCATAGTGTATATACTCCCAACCATGGCTAATGTCAAGCTGGCACTGAGCCATCACTGAAGGCTGAATTGAGAAAAGAAGTACAGTAAGTAGCACATTCTATCATATTTCCATCATACGAACACAGTAGACATCAGCACACCATTGCTCCTATCCAGGACTTCCCACATGCCTGCATGTGTTTTCTTATCCTTTTTGCTTACATGCTTATCCTTCATAATTTATTTCAAAGTTTCTTGATCAGGGAAGCTTCTCTGATTCCCTAAACTATATCATTTCACTCATTTTGTTCTGTATTGTTTTAAATCTGTTTTTGAAATGATTAAGTAAACTTTTAATGGACTTTAGTGTTTGTAAGGAACTTTTGCATATATTTTACACAAGATTTTTTCAGTTGCATTAGATAGAAAATACACAGGGTGGCCATAAAGTTTGTGTGCAATTTAAAATAGTCTATTCTAAATAATAGACTACTCTAAAATAGTCTATTTTGAATTGCACATGAATTTTATGCTCACTCTGTATGACATCCTCTCTTTTTAGATGAGGCACTGAAGTTCAGAAAACATAGGGGTATTTTCTTATGTGATCTGCACAGAAGGTAGTTGTAGAGATAGTATCTAAGTTTGGGGTTTTCACATTTCAACCGCTGTGCTTTTTAATTGTAACTTTAACGCACAGACTTAAGACTGTGATAACTCCAACAAATTATTCCCTGATTCATTTTTACAACCAATCTTTTATGATTTAATAACTAATTAATAGCCATTATTAAGTAAACACTTTGTGCAAGGTATATAACAATGGCAGGTTGCCCTAATTTGTTATTTTCTTAACTTTTGAAAAAACTGTAAGTATATAAATCAAGGGGAAGAGTTTCCTGTTTGTGGGAATAGGAACTGAGAAGTTTTCAGATTTTACACAGCCTGAGAATTTCCTGTTGGCTCTGGATTTTCTTTCCTGGTGGCATCTTTCATTTTTTTGCAATGAGTTGGGGAATCTCTGTGTTCTCCAGTGCACGTTGCAGTAAGTCCGATGGGGATGCATCAGATTGGCTTAAATAAGAACTGTAGTCCTGGGGGCAAAGCTGGTCATATCCAGACACCATAACGGGTCACCTGCCAGCCTGCAGCTCAGCTGCTAGTGGCTTGGATCTTCCCACTGTGGTCCAGTCAGCAGTGGCATCTTTGAAAGGAGTCTCGGGGTAGGAGGTGCAGTTTGGGGGCCCAGGTTTGGGAGATAACTGATGATCACATGTAGTGTGAGCTGCAGTCTGCATCATCTAACTTCAGAACAGTGAGATGTATTTTGACCCCCCAAAGACCAGAGTTTAATTTCCACTTCTAATTTTTACCAGTTACATATAGAAACCTTGTACAAGTGACTTACTTCTTTGTATTCTGGTTCTTAATGGAATAGAAACGGTGGGGAGAGGACATTCAAAATAGCTGTTTTAAAGAATTGTTATGATAATGACATGCAATGCCATATGAAATCTCCTGACTCAGAACCTGATGCACAGTGGGTACTCAAACCTTCCTACAGATGAACATCTCAGAAAGAGAACTCAAGAACTCATCTACACAGCTAAAGAGGCTTTCAGACCAGGCACTAAAAATAAATAAATAGATGAATGAATAATACATAGATAAACCAACAAAGTTAAGTCATTTAACTGCACCCAATTTTTATTTTGTGAAGATGTAGTGCAGGATACCTGGGTTCCCCTTGTCATTCCTTTTTTTGTTTGAAACAGAGTCTCATTATGTTGTCCTCAGTAGAGTGCTGGACACCACAGCAAACCTCTAACTCTTGGGCTTAAGTGATTCTCTTGCCTCAGCTTCCCAAGTAGCTGGGATTATTTCTAATTGTTTCAAAACTAATGAACAGATAAAAAGTAGTGATTATTACTGAAAAATAACTTTATGGTAGAGAGACAGGTGATGCCAGGAAATGATCTATATCAGGTAAGAAGTGAAGGCCGCATGCCTTACCCACCCCCTCCAGGAAATCATGTCTGCACTGAATCTGGCTGAAAGTAAGTGGTACTTTACACATTTGTGAGATAAATAAATAAATTGGTAGCATAATTTATTCATTTATTCATTCAGATAGCATAATTAGTGCATTTTGTTCACTAGGAAAGAAGAAAGAAAGAAAAGAAATGGAGGGATAGAGGAAAAGTGGGAGCGGAATAAAAGACAGAGGAAAAAAAAAATCTGGCCCTCTATGGAGTCAGGTGTCAATTGGGTGTGTTTTCTCATTGCCTCGTTTCTGGGGTATCTTAACTTGGACATTTACCTGCTGAAAGTGCTGTTTGCTAACAATAAGCAGAACTGCAAGTACATGGTATTTGGGTCTCCTTTGTCCCTTTACACTCTTATTTGGTTCTTTACATCCTACTATTAATAGTGTGTCAATAAAATTATATTAATATTACTATATTATATGAATTAACATATCAATAAATTTATATTAGTATGCTAGTGTTTACTTGGACTTAATTTTCATAGTGAAGTTGAAGTTGTAAATTTCAGTATTATCTTCTATTTCCACTCCCTTTGTAAAAGAGTAAGGTTCAAAACTAGACAGTTATTGAGTTTTTAATGATTTAAGAAGCCAGTTTCTGGAGCGCTGGGAATTTCTGCACAGAAATGTCAAATGTCCTGGTTATACTTAGATTTCTAGGGTTAAATTCCAGGCTCTTTGCCCTGATAGTAGATTCCTGCCTCTCATTCAGGCTTCCTCCACATCCTGAAAGAGTAGTTTGCCAGCTGTGGATCAAAACTCTCTCTTTTTTTTTTTGCAATTAGAGTGGCTTTATTCCATCTAGAGTGCAGATGGGGTGAGATTCCTGAGTAGGGAGAAATCCACCTGGATCAAAACTCTTAACTACAAACTAAGCCCTAAGAATGCCGAGTGATTCCAAATGCGTAGGTCCCACATTCTAAATCTACTGGAAAGCAATGGCAGATTTAAAAAGACATTTCTGTGTTCCTGTGACAGAATGACTTAGTTTGTGAAATGATGCAATTACAGTTGTCCTCCTTTTACCCAGTTTCTCTTCCCTCAGTTTCAGTTACCTGAGGCCATCCATGGCCCAAAAATGTTTAATGGAAAATTCAAGAAAAAAATCATATGTTTTAAATTGCACACTCTTCTGAGTAGTGTAATGAAATTTTGTGACACCCCCCGCACGACGTGAATCATTCCCTTGCCCAGCATATGCAACTGTATGCATTACCTGCCTGCTAGTCACTAAGTAGCCCCCTCAGTTATCAATCTGATTGAGGTGTTGTAGTGCGTGTGTTCCATAACCCTTATTTTATCTAATGGACCCAAAGTACAAGAGTAATGATGCTGACAGATTGCTAGCATCATTATATTTTCTTATTAATTATTGTTAATGTCTTGTTGTGCCTAATTTATAAATTAAACTTTATTATAGGTGTGGATGTATAAGAAATAACAACAGTGTATATAGTGTTTGGCACTGTGTTCGATTTCAGACATCCACTGAGGTCTTGGAATGTATCCTCTGAGGATAAGGGAGAGTATACTGTATACAAAAGACTATACTTAAAAAAGTACCTATTGGGCTGGGCACCTGTAGCTCAGCGGCTAGGGCACCAGCCACACACACTGGGGCTGGTGGGCTCAAACCTGGCCGGGGCCTGCCAAGCAACAATGACAATTGCAACCAAAAAATAGCCAGGCCTTGTGGCGGGTGCCTGTAGTCCTTGCTACTTGGAAGGCTGAGGCAAGAGAATCACTTAAGCCGAGGAGTTTGAGATTGCTGTGAGCTGTGATGCCACCGCACTCTACCAAGGGCAACAAAATGAGACTCTACCTCAAAAAAAAAAAAAAAAAAAAAAGGACCCATTATTTGAAATTGTAGAAATTCTGTGGATATTTATAGATATACAAAGATAATAGCAAGTAGAAGACTTCCTATTCCCAGTCTTAAGTAAAAAGAAAAAAATTTATGCTTCAGCAGCGGTGGCTCCTGTGGCTCAAAGGAGTAGGGCACCAGCCCCATACGCCAGAGGTGGCAGGTTCAAACCCAGCCACGGCCAAAAAAATGCAAAAAAAAAAAAAAGAATGTATGCTTTTACACATCAGATATTTACTCTGCTATTCTTTGTATTCATATGATTGTTATAGTTTCTTAAACCTGAATGGACTAAAGGAAAATTCCAGAAATACACTTGAACTGGTGATTTGGTCCCCACCAATGGGGAACACCAATTTATATTTAATTTTCCACTTCCAGTATAACGGCATGATTTTTTAAAGGATGTTCTATAAAGAACAGATTTGTAAAGATAGCACAATCAAGCCCACGGCGAGGTAGCTTATCATATATTTAGATATATATCAATTCTTCTGGTTATAGGCAAAAAATACAATGACAATAATAAGGCAAACACATGCTTTACTTGCGCTTTCTTATAACAATTGTGTGGCCAAAAGTATTAAATAATTTTCCCAGTGTTAAACAAGCAAGAAGTGGGGGAACTGCAATATGAACCAAGGTGAACAGTCCACAGTCCATACTTTTAACCTATTTGATACAATTTAAGAATGCGGAGATGGTCATACCCAGAGCTTTTCTGTCTGTGCTCTGTCCTTCCTTCACTAGGCTTCATCATCAAATAAGGATACCAGGTTTTGTCTGCTCTAAACAAGCACTTCACACGTATTACCTTAGTTAATTCTGTAACATAGATATTTGTTCCCCCAATTTAGTCAGAAAACAGGAAATGTCCTAAGTTGTTTTTAGAGAATAGATATCAGAGCTAGAACAGAATGAGCACCAGGTGCTGTGGGCAGGCCTCCTTTCCCTTGACACGGCGACTCTGTCAACTCAGCACATCATTTCCAGGTGAAAAAAAATTTTCCAGGAGAAAATTTTGCTTATTGGTTACTCAAAATGGTATTCCTAACCCATGTGGGAAAACCTCCTTTGACAGAAAACACGCATTCCTGAAGTAGAGGCTGAGGAGTCTTCACAGCCACCCCGTCCTCACAGCCGTTCTGACAATGAACAATCAGAGCGATCAGTCCACTACAGAAGGTTAACAAAGGAAGAATGATACCTTTGTACAACTTGTCATTGTTAATTGCCGTGAAAAGCACTGAAATGCTCCCGTTACCGTCTTTGGACATTTCCCTAAAGTTTCTTGCTCTGTTTCTGGAAATGCTCCTTTATCATGCTGAGGTTCCGATTCCACACTACCAGAAGCAGTAGGGTTTTAGGTCTGTTTGAAAATGTTTCCTGCAACTTACTACTTTAAAATACGTATATAGCGTGGGTACATAAATGCAGATAAAAATAAACGCAAGTTCAAAAAACTCTACTTGTAAATTTCTGATGTTTACAAATTGTGTGCGAGACACTCTGAGACTCCCTCTAGCTGTGGCAATCCCAGGGTGTCTGAACCCCTTCTCAGCCTCCTTCCGGAAAGAAGGCAGCCTTGTACCGACAGCACCACTAGGTGGCCAGGATAGAGAACTGACCAAATATACTTTTCTTCGCTCCCAACTTGCTCAAGAGGATGATGCCCTTCCCAAAACCCAACCGCTCCACCCACGCCAGTTCTCCTTGGACTTTGCTATTCACAGACAAGTTGGTTACACCTAAGGCAATCTTTCTCAAATTTTCAAACCCTCTTAAAAAAAATTTTTTTTTCTCGGCTCGGCGCCTGTGGCTCAACAGGCTAAGGCGCCAGCCACGTACACATGAGCTGGCAGGTTCGAATCCAGCCCGGGCCCGCCAAACAACAATGACGGCTGCAACCAAAAAATGGCCGGGCGTTGTGGCGGGCGCCTGTGGTCCCAGTTACTCGGGAGGCGGAGGCAGGAGACTCGCTTGAGCCCAGGAATAGGAGGTTGCTGTGAGCTGTGATGCCACGGCACTCTATCCAGGTTGACAGCTTGAGTCTCTGTCTCAAAAAAAAAAAAAAAAAATTTTTTTTCTCTTCTTCCTTCCCAGTTGCTTTATAAGTTTTCCTTTTCTTCCAACTTCCTTTATCACATACATAAACTTAGCAGTTACTCGGGGCGGGGAAGCTAGACTTGGGCCAATGCTCTGAAGTGTGGAGGTGCTAACCACATTAACAAAAAATTAAGTATTTAAAAATCTTGAGTGAATTGATTAGACCACTCTGCCCTCAGAAATGCCATCCTCCTCCCAGTCCTCACCCTCCAAGCATCTTGTTTGCTCCTGCCCATAGCAGTCTTCTGGAACAGCCAGGGGGGAGGTGGACACCCAAGTGAAAGAAAGAAAAAGAAAGAAGGGAAGGGGGCGGAAGGGAAAGGAGAAAGGAAGAAAGAAAAAGAAGATAAGGAAGACAGAAAAGAGAGACGAAGAAAAGACGAAAGAGAAATAAAGAGGAAGAAAGAAAGAGAAAAGAAGGAAAAGCGGAAAAAGAGAAATAAAATGAAAGAAAGCCCCAGAGTGGGGGTGGGGAGCTCCTCAGGCTTCCTTCCCACCAGTGCCAGAATTGAGATGAGGCATAAAGAGGCACCAAGACAGTCAGTGATTAAGAGGAATAAAAATAATTAATAATAGAATGATCTTCTAATGCAATACTTTAAAAAATCAAATTAATGCATAAAAATCAATGATGAACAAAATATAATATCATAATTTTAAATACAGACAAGAAGTTTGTTCGTTTATTTCACAACCCATGGCCTCCAACCCCACCCCTGGCTCCCAGCTTCCTATTACGCAAAAGAAAACAGTAGCTTCTAATCAGCCCTTAGTCCCCTAGCTGCTGGGCCCATCCCTAAACCCCAACCCCAAGTCTCCCCCCAGCCCCTCCTCAGGTAATCTTTCTCAAATTTTCAAACCCTCTTTAAAAAGTTTTTTTTCTCTTCCAAGAAAGATGTTTCTGATGTTCCCCGCTCCACCCCCAAGCCCAGGCTTGCTGGGATCCCCCCCTCAAGCCCACTCCTGAGGGTTGATCTAGGAATCAGAACACATTGACGAGGCGGAGCTTTATCTATTTCCCAAATTGTAGGGTTTTTACTAACTTTTTCTTGTCGGTTCATAACATTGAGAAGACATTTCAAAGTGCCTAAACATAAGGCATCAATTTACCCTTTTGCTGGGGGCTCAGTATGGACGGACAGGTCTCTGCTTTCCACTCAGCAATGACTGCATGACTCCTGTCAAACTCTTATCCCTTGAAACATGCTTTTCTTTTCTCTCCCTCTCTCTCTCTCTTTTTTTTTTGGACAGAGTCTCACTTAGTTGCCCTCAGCAGAGTGCTGTGGCAATCACAGCTCACAGCAACCTCAAACTCTCGGGCTTAAGCAATTCTCTTGCCTCAGTCTCCCAGATAGCTGGGACTACAGGCACCTGCCACAATGCCCAGCTATTTTTTGTTGCACTGTTATTGTGGTTTAGCTGGCCTGAGCCAGGATCGAACCCGCCACCCTCAGTGTATGTGGCTGGCGCTGTAACCACTGTGCTGCAGGAGCTAAGCCAAAACATGCTTTTCTTTTAATACCAAATTGGTTCATGAAAAGTGACTCAATACAAAGGGCTTTTTCTTGTTTTAAAAATAATGAACTGTGGAAAAGTTCAAACAATTTACTTGCAAATAAGTATTTGAGACATGATGTTTTTGTAGGTGAGGGACTTAAATGCTTTTTAAGAAAAATGTTTATGCAAATGTACATGTACATTATAATACATGAAAAAAGAGGCTCTTTAGCTCCAAACTGTTAATTTTTAGCAAAAAAAAAAAAAGGTAACTTATAATGCCTACCTTGAGATCTGAATGCCAGGATGTGTCATTACAAAAGGTTTTGCCAACAATGCTGAGACAAAAAAGTGTTACTAGGCCACATATTGCATAGAAATAATTCATATATAGAGGAACATCTTATTTAAATTATATTAAAATATTATTGCTCTAAAGTCTAATTATAAGTCAATATAGGATTTATGAACATTTGTGTCAACAATTCTCACATAACATGTCCTTCCATGCTAAAGAAAGAAGTTAGCATCTGCTTATCTACATCTGGTGATTAGTCATTCAATCCACTAATTATTTTTGGTATGGGATGAGTAGAAGCATTGCTATTTAAGTCATTGGTCAGATTACTACACGTCATCAGGTGGTCTTTACTTTTTGTTTTGGTCATTATCTTCTTGCATGAATTTCAGCAACATAGTAAAAAGCTCTCACATGTCCATGAGAGTTGGGTGTCCCTTTTCTAAAGTCTCTCCTACTTGGAATCTCAGCATTCATTTTTTTGTTTTTTTTTTTTTTGAGACAGAGCCTCAAGCTGTCACCCTGGATGGAGTGCTGTGGCATCACAGCTCACAGCAACCTCCAACTCCTGGGCTCAAGTGAGTCTCTTACCTCCACCTCCCAAGTAGCTGGGACTACAGGCGCCCAACACAATGCCTGGCCTTTTTTTTTTGGTTGCAGCCATCATTGTTGTTTGGCGGGCCCGGGCTGGATTTGAACCCACCAGCTCAGGTGTACGTGGCTGGTGCCTTAGCCCATTGAGCCACAGGCGCCAAGCCTCAGCATTCATTTTTAAAAATAAAGGTCTAAGTTATTCTTAACTATCCTTTTTAACTTGCAAGAGAAAAATGTAATCTAATTCAGTAAGAATAAAAGTGAAGGCCAGATGCAGTGGCTAACGCCTGTAATCCTACTACTTTAGGAAGTCTACGCAGGAAAGTAGCTTGAGCTCAGGAATTGGAAACCGGCCTGAGCACATGGCCTCTACTAAAAGTAGAAAAATTAGCCAGTGGTTGTGGTGAGCACCTGTTGTCCCACCTATTCAGGAGGCTGAGGCAGAAAGATTGCTTGAACCAAGAAATTTGAGGTTGCTGTGAGCAAGGCTAATGCCACAGAACTCTAGCTGGGCAATGGAGTGACTCTGCCTCCAAAAAAAAAAGAATTGTCAGGGTTCTGGGGACATGGCCCTGAAGGAAGAAGGAGAATTCACACCAACTTAATGTATCAAGGCTGGGTAGTCTGGAGAGGTATACACTGTCTCACATGCTGAGTGGCAGCTTGAGTCAGTGCAGCAACACTTCAACTCCTCAGAAACCTTTTATTGATCTCTAAGACAAAACATTTGTGAAAAAAATGTAAAAGTGTCAAAATTCAAAAATAGGATTAAAAAAGAATCCCATGTCCCCTCCCCAAGGTTGAGCAGAGGAGTAATAGCTGGGTAATTGGGAACCTAGGATAGTAAATTGTCAGCAATGGCCCAATAACATATTCAGAAAGAGGGAGGGGAAAACATGTTTCACCTCTGCAGGGCAAACCCCCCCAGCTTTCCTATTTTAACTGATGATCAGGAGTCCAATGTTCAGCCTGCCTGCCTGCTGATTCTCCATGGAGGATGGCTTTAATGACATTACCTTGTCTGGACTGCCACCAGGCTCCTTTCATCTTCAGTGGTCTTGATAAGGAGCCACAGGGAGGGCCCATCTTTATGCTTTACCATGAATTGGAGGGCCCATGGAGAGATCAGCCTGTCTACCTCCCACAAAGATAAAAAGGGTAACACACACACACACACACACACACACAACTTCTATTTTAATGGTTAAATTCATCTAATGGTTAAGATGAATAAGATACATGGACTACAGCTCTATTTTATAGACTACACCTCTTTTTTGAAAGCCTGAAATATCTTTCTGCAGTATATTTTTTAAATGTCTCTTTGATCATTAATGATTAAGTGTGCGCAAGTTCCCTTACTTAAGTATGAAATCAAGAGTGGATTCCTCAGCTTGGCTTCTTCTTCTTCTTCTTTTGCAGTTTTTGGCTGAGGCTGGGCTTGAACCCACCACTCCTGGTATGTGGGGCTGGAACTCCTGAGCTCAATCAATCCACCTGCCTCAGCCTCCCAGAATGCTACTGTATCTGACCAAAAAATGCAAACATCAGGTCACTCCTTCACTTAGAATTTTCTGATGCATTTAGAATAAAATACAAACTCATACCCTGGCCTACCAACCCCTACATGGTCATTACAGCCTCATTTTCTACTGCTTTCTCCCTCACTCATTCTCTGCTAGCTACTTTTACTTTCTCTTTGTTTCATAAACACAATTTCTCCACTCAGAAAATTCAGCAAGATCTTGGGCTAGATCCTCTCCATCTTCATAGTCTCCAAATAGGGGAGTATCCGAGGGCTTGGGCTTCAGACTGCTGCTCTTTTTTGTCAATAACTTCTAAAGCAATATCTGCAGCCCTGATTTTTCTCCTCACCGTAAGACTCCTATATGCAACTGCCTGCCTGACACCTTCATTCAATGCCTAATAGCCGTATAAGATATAGAAAATGTCCGATTACGAAAACTTGATACTTCCTTCCCATATCCCTAGGCATACTGTTTCCAGTCTTTTCTATCTTAATGAATGACAGTTCATTCTATCAATAACTCAAGTCATAATTCCTCTTCTTCTCTCAAAAATCATGTCTGATCCACAAGCAAATACTATAGACTCTACCTTCAAAATACATCCAGAATCTAATTGCTTTCCTACTCAGGGGTAAGTCATCAGGCCTTTTTGCCTCAGCCACTCCGCTAGCCTCTTACTGATCTCTGTGCCTCCACATTTCCACTGCTACACTTTGCTCTCCCCTCTCCACATAGCAGAAGAATCATCTCTTTAAAAAGGGAAGCCAGATTATGACGCCCTCTGCTCAAAGCCCTGCAAATGCTGCCTGTATCACTCAAATAACTCACCCTTTTCATGGCCAGATCATAATCTACCTGCCCTTGTCTTATCTCCTACCATCCTATCCTTTCCTCATTCAGCTCTAGCCTCATTCCGCCTCTTTTCACCCTATTTCACTTGGCCCTACACAGCACTGCCTTCCATGCCTTTGCAGTTACTTGGTCCCTTTGCCTGGAGTGCCAGATATCCACATGGCTCATGTCCTCACATTTTTACAGATCTCTGTTCAGATGTCTTCCTAGAAGAGAAGTTTTCCTTACTTTATATAAAATTGGACCTTTCTGGCTGGGCACGGTGGCTCATGCCTGTAATCCTAACACTCTGGGAAGCCAAGATAGGTGGATTTCTGGAACTCAGGAGATCAAGACCATCCGGAGCAAGACCAAGACCCCATTACTACTGAAAATAGAAAAATTAGCCGGGCGTTGTGGCAGGGAGGCTGTAGTCCCCACTACTCAGCAAGCTGAGGCAGGAGGATCACTTGAGCCCAAGAGTTTGCAGTTGCTGTGAGCTCTACAACATAGCATGCCACCTGGGGTGACACAGTGAGACTGTCTCAAAAAGAAAAAAGAAAAAAAAAAACAAAACAGAAAAGAAATCTCACCTTTCCCATCTATTCCTTTACCTTTCTTTATTGCTTTCAATAATAACACATCCAACACGTGCCAGGTACCGTTTTAAGCACTTTATATGCATTAGGTCATTTACCCCTCACATCATCCTATAAAGTAGGAATGTTATCACACCCTGTTTTATGGATGAGGAAACTGAGGCACCTGGAGGCCAAACACCTTGTGCCAAGGTCACAAAATGCTGGAGTTGAAACGTGGATGCAGGCTGGCTGGCTCCAGCATGTGCTTTTAGCTGGTTCACTATTTTGTCTCTTGATAACCCCAGTCACTACCACATTTTATACTTGTTTATTATCTCCCACTTTTCCACTTGTTTAAGTTATTGCTACATAATCAACCATCTCTAAACTTGATGGCTTAGAGCAGCGACTTATTTCTCAGGAATTTGGGTCAGGTATTCAGGGCTTGATGGGGCCGTTCTTCTGCTCTACTCAGCATCGGCTGGTGTCATTCAGCCACACTCAGCTGCACTCAGCGGCTGACTGCGCAGCCCTGGAAGATCCCAGAAGGCTTTACTCACGTGTCTGGCAGCCTCAATGCTCCTCCACGTGGCCGGTCTCTTCACCTTGTCTCTTGCCAATCTGTAGTATAGCGCGGCAGCCGCCTTCTCAGAGAGGAATCGAGCTGCCATTTCTCTTTAAGTCCTTGGTTCTGAAGTTCCAGAACTTCATTTCTTCCACATTCTGTTAGAAAACAAAACAAAACAAAACAAAACAAAATGCCAGGCTATCCCATACTGAAGTGAGAGAGAGTCCCTTCTTGATGTCAAGAGCGGCATTTGTATCCACAGAGGGAAGAACGGATGGCTGCCAACTCTGCAGACTAGTTTCTACACCAGAGTTTCAACTCCATGAGAACAGGGACTCTCGTCTGTTTTATTCATTATCATGTCTCCTGGTGCCTTGAATAGTGCCTGGTGCATGATAAGATGCCAATATTTATTTTGTCTATGAATTTAAGCAGCAGGAGAAAGAGTCTGCAAAGGTAAAGGCAGGGTATGAAGGAGTAAGGGAAAAACTGGGAGAGTGTCCTAGAGGTTGGGAAGGAAAAGAGTTAAAAGAAGATACAACTATAAACCACACCCTTTCCCGATGTTTAAAAGTTTTAAAAATAAGTTAGAAAGCATATGACTAAAAATTTAAACAGCATAAAATGGCATAGAGTCAAAAGTGAATTTTCTTTTCTGCCTTGTTCCCTAATTCTCCTCCCCAGCAGTAGCCACTCTTTAATGTATCCTTTCAGAACTAATACATGAATAGACAGATCTGACATTTAAGTTCACAAACTTGCCACCTTTGGCTTATGTTGGCAGCTCAGTAAGGTTTCACAAACTTGGATTATCAGTGTCTCACAGCTGTGTTATTGTTGACATGTGCCAGTGTCTTGCTAAGTGGTGTCCACCATTGTTGTTGCATGTTTTTGTGTGCCATTGCGAGAATATCAGAGCTTGAATTAGAGCATCTGACAAATGTTAAATTTCTTAGTAAACTTAGCAAGACTGGAAATGAAATCAGGGACATACTAGTCCAAGTTTATGGGGATAATGCCATGAAGGAAATAGCAGTATGCAAATGGATTACATGTTTTTGTTTTGTTTTGAGATGAGTCTCACTTTGTCACCCTTGGTAGAGTGCTTTGGTGTCATAGTTCACAGCAACCTCAAACTCTTGGGATCAAGTGATTCTCTTGCCTCAGCCTCTCGAGTAGCTGAGACTACAGGTGCCCACTGCGACACCTGGATATTTAGAGATGGAGTCTTGCTCTGACTCAGATTGGTCTTGAACTTCAGAGTTCAAGCAATCTACCTGCCTCAGCCTCCCAGAGTGCTAGGATTACAGGTGTGAACCATAGCACCTGGCCTTGATTAAACCTTTTTCTGACAGGAGAGAGTGTCACTGATGAAGAAAAGTCAGAGCAGCCAGTAATGACCAGAACTGATGCAATGTTGCAAAAGTTCATTGACTCGTGTGTACTGTGAGAAACATAGCAGACCAAGTAAACATCAATGGAGTAACATTTAGGAAAATCTTAACTGAAAATCTTGCCACGAGAAAGGTGTGTGCAAAAATAGTCCTGAGAACCTCACTGATGAACAAAAGCAAGAGCAAGTCGAAGTTTGCCAAGACCTTTTGGAGAGGCAAGATGATGTTTTGGGCTGTGCTATTACTGGTGATGAAATGTGGGTGTACCAATACAACCCTGAAACAAAGCGTCAAAGTGCACGATGCAAGTCAGCCAATTCTCCACGACCAAAATAGTTCTGTCAATCCAAAATCAAAAGTTGAAACTATGTTGCTAAACTTTTTTAATGTCAGAGGGATTATTCATTATTAATTTGTACCAACTAGACAGTTAAACAAGTTTACTATTTAGAAGTGCTGAAAAGACTGTGTGAAAAAGTTAGATGAAAACAACATGAACTTTTCACCAACTCATGACTCTTGCATCACGGCAACATACCAGCTCACACAGTACTGTCTGTGAGGGAGGTTTTAAACAGTAAACAACTAACTATACTGGAAGACCTTCCCTACTCATCTGATCAGGCCCCATGACTTCTTTTTTTTTTTTGAGACTGAGTCTCACTGTGTCTCCCTCGGTAGAGTGCTGTTGTGTCATGGGTCCCAGTAACCTCAAACTCTTCAGTTGAAACAATTCTTTTGCCTCAGCCTTGCAAGCTGGGACTACAGGTGGCCACCACAACACCTGGCTATTTTTTGAGATGGGGTCTCACTCTGGCTCAGGCTGATCTTGAACCCATGAGCTCAGGTAATCCACCCACCTAGACCTCCCAAGTGCTAGGATTACAGGTGTGACTCCCTCTACCCAGTCCCCCAGTGACTTTTTTCTTTGTCCAAAGATAAAGAAAATATTGAAAGGTGACAGGTTAAAGATCAAACACGAGAAATTATTCTGAGATTTGAACAAAAGGAATCAAAGTCCAGGTTCTGTGTGGGCAACTCGGCCTTTATTCCATTCTGGTACGAGTGAGCTGAGTTCGAAAAGGAAGTCAGCATAAGGGTTAAGGTTGATGGGAATATAAAAGTTCAAAGGGGTAGGGTTGGTGCATTCATTTCTTCCTGGGTGAGACATTCAGGCACTCATTCTTTTTAAAGGAAGATATTTTGATGATATTTAGGACATTAAGGGTAATATAATGACAGCTCTGATGGCCATTCCAGAAAAAGTTCTGAAATTGCTTTGAAGGATGGAGTAGGTGCTGGTATGGGTGCACAGCTTCCCAAGGGGAATACTTCAAAAGTGACCATAGTGATACTCAGCAATGAGGTATGTAGCACTTTTATTAGGATGAGTTTGTTACTGGTATTTTTCTTTCTGAGACAGGTCCTTGGTCTGGAGATTCAAGAATGAAACCCCAGACCATGCAAGTAAATGGCAAGACAAAATTTATTTTACAGAGCAGGACAACAGAGCCTTCAGCAGTGGAGGGGAGGAATTCCCAAATAGGAAGAGCCATGTGAGTCTTTTATATAGGGGTTCATATACTGCTTGAGAGCAGGGGGAAGGTTTGTCACATTTGGCCAGGAGCTAGCTGATAAAAAGCGTCTAGTCCCTGTTGATTAGCAAATGAAAGAGGTCCTCACAGTTCCTGTTCTCTGCCTAGGGTGTATGCTTTCCACTCCACTTTCAGCCCTGATGAAATCCTGCTTGCATCCAGAAAGTGCTGGTTGTGAAAAAATGTCTGTTTGCCCAGGCCTAAAAAATGAGAGTCCCTCAACGGGCTAAGGCACCAGCCACGTACACCTGAGCTGGCGGGTTCGAATCCAGCCCGGGCCTGCCAAACAACAATGACGGCTGCAACCAAAAAATGGGCCAGGCGTTGTGGCGGGCGCCTGTAGTCCCAGCTACTTGGGAGGCAGAGGCAGGAGACTCGCTTGAGCCCAGGAATTGGAGGTTGCTGTGAGCTGTGATGCCACGGCACTCTATCCAGGGTGACAGCTTGAGGCTCTGTCT
>CAUYRH010009776.1:0-44756 GCA_963574655.1 Perodicticus potto | reverse complement strand
GCCCTCTCGGGCTATCTGTGGGGGGCGTTCTAGCTCTCCATAAACTCTTCTGCTAAGAACTGTCAGCAGATCAGCAGCAGTAAATTCAGGGTTTTTATTCCATAACCATAGCATTCTTCTCCCTAACCCGTGAAACAGACTGGGCTGCCCCTCACTCAGACACAGAGGGCTGCAGGTTCTCCACACGGCTCCTTTCCTTGTCCCTTCCAGCTCAGAGATCAAACAGCTTCCTGCTAGAGTTCCTGAAGCTCTTTCCTGCCAAGCCCTGACTGACCGCAGGATGTTCATCAAAAACCCCTAAGACAGGCCGGACCTGTGCCTCACATCAGTAATCTTAGCACTCTGGGAGGCCTACACAGGTAAATTGTCTGAAGTCAGGAGTTCAAGACCAGCCTGAGTGAGAGCAAGACCCCATCTCTAAAACTACCTGGATATTGTGGCAGGCACCTGTAGTCTCGGCAAGTTTAAGGCTGCTGTGATCTCTGGAAAAAAGAAAAAAAAGAAAGAAAGAACAGTTAAGACAGGAGCGTGATCCACAGCCGTCCCCTCTGAGGTCTGAATTCACTAATTCTTCCAGCCAGTAACTCCTGGGAATCACTGTTGACACATGGCTTCACTAGACGAGAAAGTAAATTGTGTTCTTTGGATGGTTGAACTAAAATCTACCCTTCTTGTCTAAAGAAGATTTAGAACCCATTACAAGAAAGCAGCACCACACAGGAATTCCCTATCCAAGTGGATGAAAAAATTTGAAGAAACAGTTTCTGTCAATGATAAGACATAGTCTGGTAGGCCACATGTTGCTGAAGAAACTGTAGCATCCACAGAGGAAACCTTACAAGTCCAAGAAAGTCATTAAGACGGGCATCCCAAGAGCTGAGGCTTTCAAAGTCTACTGTGCATAAGATCTTATGACAAGATAAGTCGTAAGATTCTGCAGACAAGACTTCACATGAAATTGTACTA
Organism: Perodicticus potto; assembly: GCA_963574655.1. NCBI lineage: Eukaryota > Metazoa > Chordata > Mammalia > Primates > Lorisidae > Perodicticus > Perodicticus potto. The sequence continues at coordinate 43,790 of CAUYRH010009776.1, read as the reverse complement.
CAAAATTCAAGTGCAACAAATGTTGTTAGAAGAGGATTATCACACATGACTTTCTGTCAACTGTTCAATGAAAAACTTAGCAATGATAATGCATTTCTGAGTAATTTAATGTTCTCTGATGAAGCAACATTCCACTTTAGTGGCAAGGTCAATAGGCGTAATCACTGTATTTGGGAAACTGAAAATCCCCAAGTCTGTTTTTTTTTTTTGTTTGTTTGTTTGTTTGTTTTATTGAATCATAGCTGTGTACAATAATTCAGTCATGGGATAAAGTGTGCGGGCTTCACATACACTCGGAGATATTTTTATCAACCTGATTGATATAACAATCATGAGATTTTCTCATTTACTATGTGAAAACTTTTTTGATCCGTATTTAGAAGTTTTCTCCTGACCCTTCAAATATGCACCACAAGTGTGATCTCACCCTTTATCCTCTCTACCCCCACCCTCTCCCTCCCCTTCCCTCCCTCGCCCCTTTCCCCATCTTCTTGTACAATAAATGGGTTGTAGCCTTCACTTGAAAGATATAAATTTGTATCATATTAGGGGTGTATACATTGGATACTTTTTCTTCCATTCTAGAGATACTTTGCTAAGAAGAACCTGTTCCAGCTCCATCCATGTAAATATGAAAGAGGAAAAGTCACCATCCTTTTTTAAGGCTGCATAATATTCCATGGTATACATGTACCAAAGTTTATTAATCCATTCATGTATCGTTGGGCTCTTGGGCTTCTTCCATGACTTAGCAATTATGAATGTATGTGAAGCCCGCACACTGTACTCCATGACTGAATTATTGTACACAGCTATGACTCAATAAAAAATAATTAAAAAAAAATAAAGTATTCCAAAACAAACAAACAAACAAACAAAAAAACCCCCCAGATATTGCCCAGGCTGACTGCATTTTTGTCTTTTGCTAACATACTTCTCTTGGGAGTAATAGTTACTGTTTGTTCTGCTCTTGGAAGGGATCAGTATCATCCCTTTTTCTTTTCTTTTCTTTTCTTTTTTCTTTTGAGACAGAGTCTCATTCTGTTGCCCCAGGCTAGAGTGCCATGGTGATGGCATCATAGCTGATAGCAACTTTCAACTCCTGGGTTCAAGTGATCTTCTTGGCTCAACCTCACAGGTACCTGGGACTATTGGCATCCATCACAACACCCAGCTAGTTTTTCTATTTTATTTTTTTGGGTAGAGATGGGGTCTCACTCTTGCTTAGGCTGTTCTCAAACTCCTGCACTCAGGCAATCCACTGGCCTCACCCTCTCAGAGTGCTGGGATTATAGGCGTGAGCCACCATGCCTGGCCTTTCATATGATCCCTCTTTGACGCCCTAGTGAAATAAGATTCAGAAAATTTATGTGACTTGCCTAAGGACTGAGAAACAGCAGAACCAAGAGTGAAAGCTGCATCATTTTGGTCCCCAAGCCTTTGTGCTTTTCACTCTACTCCATTCCCTATCAGGAAGCAGGAGCACAGAGACGGGAGTAATAAACTGTTCCTGGAGTGAGGAGTTGGGGACAAAGGAGAGGAGAAAACATGAGCCCAGGAAGGGCTTTATGGAGGTCTTTCCTTCAAAAAATTCAAATTTTCCTGAGAGAAACAGGAAAGTGAATCGATAATTACTATATGTTGAAATGGTATTTGATTATATTTATTAAAATATGAATTATTTTATATAATTAATATTAAAATATAATTAAAATAAATGCCATCATAGGAATAATAGAGAAGAGTCTTTTGTGTGAAGAGCATTTTGAAAACAGCTTTATTGAGATAAAATTGACATAGAAAAAACTGCACATGCCCACGTAAGAGAAAAACTCAATTCAAGGCGAGGGGAGGGAAGGAGAGGGAGGGGGATGGGAGTGCTCCACTTAATGGGCACAATGTTAGAGGTGTATGGTACACCTTTTGGGGGAGGGACGCAATTGTAAGAGGGACTCTACTTAACAAATGCAAACATTGTAACCTAATTCTTTGTACCCTCAAATTAACATGAAACAATGATTAAAAAAGGAAAAAACTGCACAAGTTCAAATACTCAAATGGCTAAGTTTGACCTTTGCATATACCTGTACAACCATCACCATAATCAAGTAATGAGCCGTTACCCTCAGCATTTTCCTTGTGCCCCTTTGTAGCTCCTTCTTTCTGCCTCTCCACACTGTTCTCAGTCCATCCTGGAAGACACTGATTTGCTTTTCTGTCACTATAGATGATATATTATAGATCGATTTGAATTTTCTAGATTTGTATATAAATGGAATTATGCAGAATGTATTCTTTTTTTGATCTGGCATATTTTACTTAGTGTAACTATTTTAAAAGCCATCTCAGTTGTTGCCTATCTCAATAGATCATTCTTTTTAATTGTTGAGTAGTATTCTGTTGTGCCTGTATGCCATGATTTGTTTATCCATTCTACTGTCGGTATACATCAGCATTGGCCAATTTGTGCAGTGTAATTATTTCCACTATGACCAATTTCAAGTCACCGACTTAGTCACAGAATGGAGTTGGGAAGAGATGCACACAATTAGCTCTCAGGAACTGTGAGAGACAATCTGCTCCCTAAATGTTAAGAAATTAGTTCTGGGCAATAGATAACTAGAGATGCAGGGAATTGGAGCATTTCATGGGAACAGTTGGTAAGTGGAATTTCTTCATCTTGAGGAGTCCTTTATCATTCTATTTATGGAGATGGGGCTGGTTCCAACTTAAAAATAGCTGGTTTGGGGACTTTGCACATGTGATTGCCGGGAAACACTATTGTGTTTACAGACACTATTTGGTTTGAAAGAAGATATATTGCTTAGGAAATAAATATTGATGATGGGAAGGAGTAAGTAATGTTTTAGGCTCTTACACACTTATGATTGTTTTAAAGGATGAATACATGAATGCTTTGGGAGAAGGATTATTTAAAAAAAACTTTAAAGAAAACCCCTTTACATTCACTATCTAGATGTTGTTAAAAATCCCTTCACTTTAGGTATTACATCGAATGCAGAAGAGCAAATTTTCAAAGTTAATAGAAAAAAATCCAAGAAGAAGCACTGAGTTACTTTACTTTGTCCTTCAGTATTTTATGCATCTTCCTCTCTGTGAATAATAGATTGTGTTTGCAGGGAAACAGTCAACATTTGTGGTAGCGCTTTTCATTCCATACGACCCCAAAATGTTCCTCTCTGATCCCTTCATCCATCACTGAACACCAACTGGCCTGGCAGAAACTCCACCAAAGCAAGCACATCTCTCTGACATGGGGACAGTCTGCTCCAGGACTGTGGGCAGACATCCGGTGTGTGCGAGAGAGGGCTTGGAGAAGCGCAAGGAAAGTGGGTCAGGCTTAGACTTGGCCACTGCTTAGCATTCATTCATTTATTAGCATTTACTAGTGCCTACTGTGTGCCAGGTGCTGTAATAGGTCCTATGTATACAGTGGAAACAAAAGGACACGACCCTTGTTCTTATTGAATTTGCAGCTCCATTACACAGCAGGGAGGTAAGGACTTTCTCAAATCTACTCTCAAAGAGGCCTACTAAAGTGACAAAGCATCGTATCAAACATTACAGAAATCACTGGACTCAATTCTAGCTTTGCCCTGCCTGAAACATTTAGGCTCTGTGGTCATTGAGCGTTTGCCTCATAAGGGTATTTCTGAAATTTTCAGTCACGTGTCCGTCCTCGGAAGGTTCAGAAGCATCTCCCACTGCCTTTTCCCATATTGACTAGGGCAAAATAATGTTACAATTTTTTCTTTGAGGATTGTGTCATGACCAAGGCCTCTGTACTTCCTCATGGCTCCGGACTCAGTTTTTCTTCTTTGAGTCGATGCGAAGGTTCTCAGCTTGGAGCCAGGCACCTCTGCGTGTCTTCAAGGGGTCTGGAAACATCCACCAGTGAGGGCTTCTGGTTATGTGTTCACTTTTCAGGGAATCTGAAACTTTCAACAGATTTTTATGAGGGCCTGTGATTCAAAAAAACTGTAGAACCGGGCAGCGCCTGTGGCTCAAAGGAGCAGGGCGCCAGCCCCATATACTGGAGGTGGCAGGTTCAAACCCAGCCTCAGCCAAAAACTGCAAAAAGCAAAACAAAACAAAAAATCCCTGCATAACCTTTGGTGTATTCGTGTATGGGTATGAGTGTCGAATAGGTGTCAAGTAATCTGGGCCCTTCACTAACCATATGATACCAGGTAAGTCATTAACCTCCAGGTACCCAACTTTATCATCTGTACAACAGGCGTAAATATTTTCCCTTTCTACCCATCAGGACTATTGTGAGGGCAAAGGAGATAATTGTGCATGAAAATGCTCAGGAAACGGCTTAATATGGTGCAAAATGAAATGGGATATTGCTGATATTGTCATGGTGGATGCTGATGGTGGACACAGTGTCTGGAGTCAGGGGTGCAGACTAATTGGGGAGAGGGACCAGAGGATAGACAAGCATCTCTCCCAGCCAGCAGGTGCAGGCTAGGCAATCTTTCCTTTTGTCTCTGTGTGCTTCATTCACTCAACGCTGACACTGTTGCCATTGAGTCCTAACTCATCCTGAGATGAAAAGCAAGAATCGGGAAGGAAGGGAGGAGACCTCTTATGAAGGACGTACATGGAGAGGAACACAAAGAAGAAAATTACCTACTTAGCAGAGAAAGTAAACTTTCCTGACAATTAAGTGTGATAGAGACACGTGCTTATTTCTCCTAAGTATGTTCATTCTGAATTGGGACCTCACCTGGTTGGACATGTCAGTTTTGGGTCTCCAGAGACCTCATTTTGAATGGGAACTCTGTCATATATGACTCAAGCAAGCTGCTTAACTCTCCCAGCATTGATTCCTCTTGTGGAGAACAGAAATACTCATAGTTAACACTTTGTGGTTGTTGTGAGGATTAAGAAAAGAGACAGTAGAAGGTAAACTCAATACAGAGCTTGCTGGGGGACCACAAATATGTGCAAATGAATAAGGTCTCAGCCCTTATAGTGTTTTCCCTATAGCTCCAGTCCTATTCTAAAGGCTTTATATACAGTACATTAACTCATTTAATACTTATTATAATCTTTTAGGATAGGCACTACTATTATGTTCATTGTAGGAGTACTGAAATATAGTTAATGAGCTTGTCTAAGATTACTTAGCTCCAAGTGGTGAAGTTGGATTTCGAACCCCTGAAGTCTGGCTCCACAGTCCAAGTGATTGATTACTGAACAACGCTCAACCCCCTTATGGCACTGGCAGGGTTCTTCCTCCCCCAACAGCAAGCTGTGAGATTTTATCACTTTGTGGGAGGACACCCATATCTGCACTTTAGCCCCTGCTCATCTTGGAAAGTCCTGCTAAGCTTTGAAGAAAGACAGTCTACTTCATAGGCAAGACCAGAGGGGCACCTGGGAGTGTTTGAGAACCATCTTTGTCAGCCTCTGGCTTGCTGCAAGGACATTTCCCACCCCAGGCTCTTTATCATGACTTGTGTGGCTGACTCTCCTAGGAGAGTGTGAACAATATCTTCTAGACCTGAGCCACAACTATCCAAGCATGTAAGGCACCCCCACAGTGATGTGGCCCATGTGAAGGGGCTCTGCTGGAAGACAGTCAGGGCACTTTGGGAACGTGAGTGCTCCGCTGGGTCAGTTCAGTTGTATCTGTTGTCTGGACTCAGTTCTGCAGAGCTGAGTGAACTCGGGGATTGCATTAGATTGTTGACAGAATAGTTACCACATTCTTTCAAAGGGAGATGGTAGTCCATCTACCCAGTAGCTAAAATCAACAGCTCAGAGATAGAAATTATCCCCTGATTAGAGTGGAACCCCCTTTTCCCAGACAGAATGTGGGATTATTACTCCCTATCAGTTAGGCTTAATGACTCACGGGAGAAGGGGTAAGTTGTGTTTGTCTGTTTGTTGAAAGAAAGCTAGTGTTTAGATATTTCTCTGATAAAAGTGATAAATGCTCATGGGAAAGGGGAAAATGCCACACATTTTCTTTCCTAATTGTTAAAATTTGATTGATTTTCCCCATGAATATGTTTAACTTCTCTTTGATCACATAGTAGCATGTTCTAAAATTTAACATTATAATCCTCCCAACTTTCTCCCTTGTTTAAACTTTGTTTGAACATCAAAACATTTTAAATGTCCCTTAGCGGATGCACTGTAATTTAGCCAACCATTTCTTGATACGTGGATACTGAAGTTATGCCAGTGTTTTTGTGAATGTAACATAGCAATGCTGTGATGGACATCTTTGTGCAAGTAGATATTTTGTAGTTAGGATAATTTCCTTGGGGGAGATTCTCATATTTCAGGCAGAATTTGTGGAACTCCCCAAACAAGCAGTATAGTCTGCTTTCCTTCAGAAACTGTTCCAATTCTCCTTCACTTGCATTTTCTTTTCTTTCTTTTTTTTTAAATTTCAAATTAATATGATGGTACAAATGCTTAGGTTACATTATTTGTGAAGTTGCAGTTGAGCCCTTCACCCAGGCGGTGTGCTGTATACCCTTACATTGTGCCCACTGGGCGAGAGCTCACCAATCCCCCTCCCTCCTCCTCCCCTTTCCCTCTTCCTTCTCCTCCTACTTGATTTTAATTGTGTTTTTCTCTCCTGTGGGCATGTAGTTGTTTATCTATTGGTTTCTAGACTCTCTCTCTCTCTCTCTCTCTCTGTGTGTGTGTGTGTGTATATATATATATATATACACACATACATACATACCATGGAATGCTATTCAGCCATAAAAAAGATGGAGACTTTACATCTTTTGTATTAATATTTGCGTTTTCTCATCAAGTAGGTAGTGACTGTAATTGTTTTGGTCTCAGCATGTTTTGCCTTGATCCTCCCCTTAATAGATGCAAAGGATCTAAGTGACTTTGATATTCATGTTATCTGTTGATGTGGGATCCTGGGAAGGATCGTTTCTTAGCTGTACTCACTGTACTTTGTGTAGTCTGCAGTGTTTAATTCAATTCCACATGCATTTGTTGATCACCAGAGAGTAGCTAGGAGTGAATTGAAGGAGCTTTGATTGGGAGTCAGAAAATCTAGGTTCTACATCTGGTATTGCTCTTTGACAGTGACCTCACACATAGCCACTTTTATCAATCTTGTTTTAATTTTGCTTTGCACCTAAAAAGTGAAGATATCTTTTGCGGTGGGTATTTATGAGATGAATAGTTATGAGCTTGGAAAAGCTGTACAATATTTTATAAATAAAAGGCACAATTATTGTCATATGTGCAAAGTGTTCTGTTTGTGGTACTGTGGGTGACACTAAGATGAAAGATTCATTCATTCATTTATTCAATAAACATTTATTGAGTAACCACTATATGCAAAGCAATGAGCTGGGAGCTGGGGATGCAGTGGCAATAAGGCTCTGTAAGTCCTACAGCCTAGTAGTATAGACAGTTGTGTTATCCAGTATGGTAGCCATTGGCTATATGTGGACAGTGCCTCTGAGGAACTGAATTTTTAATTTAATTTTACATTATCAATTTTTTTTTCCAGTTTTTGGCCGGGGCTGGGTTTGAACCCGCCACCTCCGGCATATGGGCCGGCACCCTACTCCTTTGAGCCACAGGCGCAGCCCTACATTACCAAATTTAAATATAAGTTTAAAAAATAAGATTAATTCAGTTACTGGAAAACTCCCAGTGTTTTTCCACTAAGGGTATATCTAGAACAACTTGAGTATATGAATTTACTTTTTCAGCTGTATATTTTATGAAATCTAAATGTAGATCAAGTATTTCCGAGGAAATTGGCTGCCAAGTTGAGATGTGATGTGTAGTGTGTGAGTGTAAACTACACACTAATTTCTAAGATGTAATATATAAAATGGTAAAATATCTCAATAATTTTAGCATTAATGATCTATTTTAGATAAATTTGGTTAAATCCAATATGTTATTAATTACCTGATTTTTTTTTTTTTTTTTTTTTTTGCTTTTTAAAATTTGGCTACTAGGAAATTAGATATGTGGTTTGCATTTTATTTCTAATAGGCAACACTGGTAGAAATAATGCGTGGTTCACAGTGGTGAGATGGGTGTAGCCTGTACAGAATGCTCTGGGAATTTTAGAGCTGTGGGGAGAACAGAATCTTTCCAGTGGTAGGGAGTATAGCAGGCGTCTTAGAATGAAGTCATTTGATTGAGGCTTGTAGTCAAGATGTGTGGCTATTTTAAAGGTTAGGCTTTGTGAGGGGAGAGGCAAGTTCTGTCGGGAGGGAGCACCTTTTGTATAAGCACAGGGGTCAGAAAGTCTGGGGCCTGTTATTAGGAAGTGTAATGGCTTTTCAAAAAAATGCCATTAGCTTTGGCTCTCCCTTATCTGGAAGTTTCAGGGTTCAAGGTCCTCTCAAACTCAAGGTTGCCCAGGTGTTGTGCAGTACTAGCCCCCCTCCCCCAGGGCAGGCAATAGAATAAATAAGTGTGGGGAAGGATTTTGGTTGTCACCATGTGGGAATGAGGGAAGATTCTAACTCCCTATAATGGAAAGAGTGGTCGAACACAAGGAGGAATTGTTTTTTGCCTGAAATGCCAATAGCAACCCTATTGAAGACCTGGGATAGTCAATAGAATTACTTTGGGAGCTTTTTCAGAATATTTGTATGGGCTTTACACCAAACCTCCCGGACCAGAATTTCCAGGGGGAGAGGGCCTCGGCATATATGTATTTAAGCAGTTTAAAAATAGGGTAATTAATGCATGCACATGATTAAAAATTAAAATCGTATTAGAAAAATATAAAGAGGTAAAGGTAATTTTTTTTTTTTTTTGAGGCAGAGCCTCAAGCTGTCACCCTGGATAGAGTGCAGTGGCATCACAGCTCACAGCAACCTCCAATTCCTGGGCCCAAGTGAGTCTCTTGCCTTCGCCTCCCAAGTAGCTGGGACTAGAGGCGCCCGCCACAATGCCTGGCCATTTTTGGTTGCAGCCGTCATTGTTGTTTCACGGGCTCGGGCTGGATTCGAACCTGCCAGCTCAGGTGTACGTGGCTGGCGCCTTAGCTCGTTGAGCCACAGGCGCTGAACCAAGGTAATTTTTCTGACAATGACCCCTAATAATTTCCCCAAAGACAAGAATTTTATGCAAATACCAAACATGCCTATAAATGCTTTTATTAATTTACCAAATGAGGTCACACTCAATGCGCTTTTGAACATTTTTTCTTTTTGCTTAAAAACCATTTTTGATATGTTTTTGGTGATATTCCCATGTTAGCATATGCTGATTTAGGTCATCCTTTTTAAAGACTCCAGAATATTCCATTATGTGAATATTTTCTAACTTATCTATGCTTTCTTGGTGGGCATTGAGTATATACATCCTTGTATTTGTATCATAGGGTACTTTTGGTCATGTTTAGTGGGGGAATTGCTGGGTCTATTAAAATGTGAATAGATATTGCCAAATTATTCTTTAATATGTTTACTGCAATCTGTACTGTCATAAACAATGTATGACTTCTGATGGAGAATTCTCAAAGAACCTTCCATTTGATCCAGCAATCTCATTACTAGGCATTGACCCAGAAGGAAAAAAAATCATTTTATCACAAGGACAGTTACCCCAGAATGTTTATTGCAGCTCAATTTACAATTGCCAAAGCATAGAAGCAACCCAAGTGCCCAACCCACGAATGGATTAACAAACTGTGGTATATGTATATGATAGAGTATTAATTGGCCATAAAAAGGTGGAGACTTGACATCTTTTGTATTTATTTGGATGGAGTTCAAACACATTCTTCCTAGTAAGGTATCATAAGAATGGAAAAACAAGTATCCAATGTACTCAATACTAGTATGAAACCAATATATAAAGAACTACACTCTGAGGGAAAAGAAAAACACAAAGTATATTCTAGTGAGGGGGAGAAGAAAAGACAGAAAGGGGAGGAGGGAGGATGACTGGCAAGTTCTCACCTCAAGTGTATACAATGTAAGGGGATTCAGCACTCCCCCTGAGCCAAGAGCTCAACTACAACTTGGATTTTACCTTAGAAATGAAAACAAAGAGACCTAACATTTGTACCCTCATATTAATCTGAAAACAAAACAAAACAAAAACAACGTATGTCTTTCTTAACTTTTATCAAATTTATCTGTTCTATGCCTCATTCCTGTAATATTTTGCTTTTAGAAAGATGACAGCTACCTGATCTGATCACAGGTTGGATCACATTAGAATCTAGTAATGGATTACTCCTTGTGGTAGTCACTATAATGCCCTCCTCCCCAGTGTCCACATCCTAATCTCTGGCACCCGTGAATGTGTTCCCTTATTTGGTAAGAAGGGTCTTTGCAGATGTGGTTAGGTTAGGAATTTTGAAGTGGGGCGATTATCCTGGATTATCCCAGAGACCATAATATACTCACAAGTATCCTGATGCGTGACAGAGGGAGGCAGGCATGTCAGAGCCAGAGAGAGGTGTGAAGATGTGAAGGAAGCACACTGTGGACTTTGAAAATGGGGGAGGAGGAGGGGCCTCCTCCTCATGGGAGGAGCCATGAGCCCAGGGACGCAGGCAGCCTACACGATGGAAGAGGGAAGGAGTGAATTCTCCTTCATGCAGCATTGCCAAGACTGTGATTTCAACCCAGTGAAATCCACTGTGGGTTTCTTATCTCCAGAACTATAAGATATTAAATTTGTGTTTGTTTTAAGCTACTGAAGTTGTGGTAAGGCATTCCAGTAGTGATAGGAAACCAATGCACTACTTTCAGGTAGCACATTAGATTGGGTGTTCTGGAGCTAGTGCATTAGCAGAAATGCAGACGAGTTTGGGCACTATGATAGAGCACTGATGTCAGAGTGACCGTGAGACAGGGTCCTGTGAAATCCTGGAACCCATCTGTCCATCTGCCTTTAGGGATGATTATTAGCTTCTAGCTACCTACACCTACCCACACCTTCTCATCCTTCATTAAGTTTTTTTCTTGAAAAATGCAAGCAGCAGAAAATCCTAAAGGCTTAGAAGACAGTCTAATTTTCAACTGAGGCTCGGTTTTTATTGATTTGTTTTTACTGACATAGTGAACACCAAAACAAAGTGGAAAAAAAAATCACTGCTGTTCTGGGAGTCAAAAGTCTAGAATGTCAACCTTGCCTCTGTCACTGTGTGCATATGATTTGGGGCAGTTTTCAGATATAGTTTGTGAAATGGGACCAGCAATACCTGCTTCAGAATTATCATGAACATAAGATAAACAGAGGTAAATGAAAGTGCTTTATAAAGAGCTATGAAATGGAAGGCACCATTTTGAAAAGTTATTAGTAATAATAATAATCATGGTAGTTAAAATGATAGGTCTTAGTAATGCCCACTCGATCATGAATAATCACATCAAAGCCATCAATTATAATTACAAATTATTATTTTCTCTTAAAGCACACTTAAAACATAGATGTGAAGAAGCACTCATCTGAGCGTAGGATTCTGATTCCCATGAGAGCCCCATCTCAGTCCGTGTCATTTCTCATTTGCTTTTTTTTCAGCGTGTAGGTTCTAGCTGGTAGGCAAGTGACACAGTTGATGGGAGAAGGGTGTGAATATGGATGGTCTGGAAGCTGGCAGCTAAACATGCAGAACTGCTCGGTTGTTCTTCATTCAATAAGTGGTTACAACCCATGAAATACTCCTGTAACTAGCTTCTCTGCTTCCATTGTCTCCAGCTGTTAGTTTGGCTCAGGTCCTTGGCACCTCTTATATTCCTACCGTACTAGCTTTCCAACTGACCTTCCTACCTTTAGACTCTCTTCATATAATTCATCCTACATTTTGCCATCACATTTATCTTTTTACAACAGATTCTTCTGTTTAAAAAACCTTTAGTGGCTCCCCATTGCCTGCAACATCTGTGCTCAACTGAGGCATTGGGAGACATTGTTGAATCAAAGCAATTTGTTACTGTTAATAATTAGAGAGCAGAAGGCTGTGAATAATTTATTCTCTTTTTGTTTTACTCTTGAAAAACCAATTAGAGCAAGGTTCACTGTATCATTGCTGCCTGGTGTGGGAGAGTAAGGGTGGAATTAGAACTAACTCATGGAAAAATCTTGAATAATCCCCAGATATGCCTGTAGGTGGTATCATTTGTCATTTATATTGTGGGGAAAATATAATAGCTGAGAACTAGCAGCGTGAAGAAAATCCACGTTCCTCTGCGTCATCAGTGGGAACTGTGATCTGGTGCCCAGTTTGTTTTGATCTTCCCCTCCCACACCTCACCAGCCCTGCCATCCCTACACCCTGGGTTTCTTACCCAGCACACATCTTTCCCTAATGTGGCAACTGCAGCCAGTCATGTCTTTGAAGAGGTGTGTATGTTCCGCCACTTTCAGCCCCTAGGGTTTAGGTAGGATTGACCCCACCTCTAGCCCCTCGGGATGAGCCCTGCATTCCATGGTTGGCCAGCAGAAGTCCGGGATTCCTCCAAATGCAGTGATTGCTGGAGAAGGACTTCTGGCTGGACCAATCGGGACCAATCCGTGGTTTTGTAGGAATTATTGGGAAAGTGGTGCTATCTTTCCACTAAGGCTTCCAAGCAGGTAGGATGCATGTCTGGGGCTGGAGGGAAAAGCCTATCTGTGTTGTCAGTGAAGAGAGGACCTCTGAGAGACAGATGGGCGCAGAGTCTTGGTGGCATCATTTGAGCCTCTGGATCCTCCTAAAGCCTGATAAAGCTTGGTTTGTGAGCCAATATAGTGTCTGTCTGTCTAATTATCTCTCTTGTTTAAGTCAGTGTGAGCTCCTTTTCTGTCATATCAAATCGTGAGTCCCAAATACGGGACTCTTTATCATTCCCCAACAATGGCAAGCCCTATATGGGTGTGTATGTTTGCTTGTGGGCCGGAATGAATTTCGGTCTCTCAGCCCAGCATCTTCTATTTATCTACCCAGGCCCTGGTCAGAGATTCCTGGTGCCTTTCCATCCTGTGTAGGCAGAGTGTGTCCCCACTCTGTTTCTGTAGCCCAGAGTCACGTACATCCTTCTATTTAGTCTTATAGTTTGCTACCCATACATTGTAATTTCTGACTCATTACTTACTGGATACTTAATTTCAGATGCTTTTTAATTTAACTTTATACCCCCAATACTTTGCACAACTTCTGTGACTAGACAATTAATAATGGGTCAGCTGAATTTAGCAGAAGAGGACTAATAGGAGGAGGAAGGAAAGAAAGAAAAAAGTGCATTTGGCTCTTTAAAATGAGCCTAGGGCTTGGGCTATGGGCAAAGGAAGATGGGAACAACTTGTTAAATAACAAGTTAAACCTATTTAATCTCTTTTTCTGGGAACTGTTTGTACTTAACAGCTGCAAAATATATGGTAGCCCCTAGACAGGAGGAATGTAGCAGAGCACGTGGGAATGGCAAGAGGAGAGGCTCAGGCCCTGAGTCCATCTGAGTTTCATAAAGTCAGTGTCAGGGACACACATCCTGCACAGCAGATGGGATGTCCCTCCTGGAACGTCTCTCAGGATGCTGCCCTGGGTCAGCTTGTCCCAGGGGGACTACCCAAGTAGTGTTCTCCTGGGCTCTCCGCTTCCTCCTGTGTGTCAGCTCAGAATGATCCAGCAGTTCAGCCCTGCTCCCGTCACACTCTTTCCCACAAAACTGAAGTCTCTTGAGTACTCTCTGAAGCATCACGTAAGACTCACTCTGGTGTGGCCTGAACTTCCCTTCACAGACTCGTCTCGTGAGCCTCTCATTCCTTCCCATAGTATTAGAGCTCCGGTGAACTAAGTGCCAACCCCCACTGAGGTCCTGACCCAGTTGTGACTGTCTCAGAAATTCTCTTATGGAGATCTCCCACATGGAACGTTCAGTTCCCATCTCTGAAAGACCAAAGGCTGCCATCTTTGAGGCCATAGACGAAGCCACTTCCTCCCTGGAGCTGTCAGTTGAACTGATCTGTCCACATTGTGAATTTCCCTAGAATGTGTCAGCCCTGAGAGTTACTTGCATATATGTATGTTCTGCATTGGGATAGGGTAGATGCTATCACTGTGAACACACCAAATCTTTAGTTCTCACTCGCTCACTCTCCTGTGCAACTCCAGTGTTCCTTCTCTGTGGCCACCTCCATGTAGGGACTCAGCAAGCAGAGACTGCAGTAATCCCATTGGGACAGGCTGACCTAGGGTGGGCCTGAGAGACGTTCCAGGATGGGACATCTCATCTGCTGTGCAGGATGTGTTGGTCCCAACGTTTCTGCACCCTGGGGCAGTTCTGGGCTAAGGACCCTCCACGTACGAGGCAGCAGCAGAGTTGACACCGTGAAGGACTGTGCACAGTCAGCGTTGCTCTCGCTGTGTTTTGCTACTTCAGTGTTGCCTCCTTGCTCCTGGACAGCAACAAAGCGCCCTTCAGAGCCTTCGCCCCTACACCTCTTCTATCCCTTCCCTTCCCCACCCCCATCCTGGTCCTCCTCCTCCTCTTACCTTCTTCTCCTCCATTCCTACTTTCTTCTTTTCCTCTTCCTTCTTCCATTTCTTTTCTCTTCCTTCTCTACCACTTTCTCTTTCTTCTTTCTATATTTTCCCCCTTATTCTCTAAAATTTTCCTATTCCCTTTGCTTTCTCATAATCTACTTTTCATTGTCACCCAGAAGGCCTAAGTGTGCAGAGTCAGGGACGGATGGAGAAAACGAGAGCCAGTCCACTTCCTCTACTTTTTTGTTTTGGGACGGGAGGAGGAGGTATTAAAGAAACTTTTAAACATGTTTTTTAGTTTGTTTTTTTTTTTTTTACAGACAGCGTCTTGCTCTATCTCTCAGGAGTGCAGAGCTCACAGTAATCTCACATTCTTGGGCTCAGGCAATCCTCCTGCCTCAGCCTCCTGAGTAGCTGTGACAACACTGGGATTAGAATGTACTTCCCGGCTTGGCTAATTTTTTTAAAACATTTTTTGTTAGACAAGGTCTTCCTATGTTGCCCAGGCTGTTCTTGAATTCCTAGAGGGCTTAGACAATCCTCACGCTTGGCCTCCCAAAGTGCTGGGATTACCGGATTTAATCCTGTGCCTGGATTAAATAAACTTTTTTATTTGGGAATAATTTTAAATTTACAGAAAAACTACAAGAAAATACAGAGTGTCTCATCCCATTTCTCTTCATTTGGTTGTTAGGAAGATAGCTTTGAGGACAAAGTTTATGTCCACCTGTCAGGTTTAATTCTACTTAGGAAGTTTATACCTTTTGCCACTTGTCTGGGACCATGTATGTCCCTTCATACAGTTTCTCCTAATGCTGACATCTTATATCTGTGGGACCTTTGTACTAAGCTTTAGACTTTATCCAGATGTTATAATTTGCCTATAATATAATGTCCTTTTTGTTCTAGGATCCCACCCAAGGGTGCCACACTGCATTTACTCATTCTGGTTCTTTAGGTTTCCTTGGGTCTATGACAATTTCTCTGACTTTGTTTTGGATGACCTTGACAGTTTTGAGGAGTACTGCTTAGATATTGTCCTTCTGTTTGTGTTTGATATTTTTCTCATGATTATTTTGGGGTTATAGGTTCTTGGGAGAAAGATCGCAGAGTGAAGTTCTGTCCCCATCACCTCCTATGGGGGGGGACATGGTATCCAGATGACATGACTTACTTTGTTAGGCTCGGTCACTTGCGTAAGGTAGTGTTTGCCAAATTTCTCTCCTTTAAAGTTTCTACTTTCCCCTTTCCATGCTATTATTCATTGGGTACCCGTCACTGAGGCCAACCTACACTCACGGGGGATGGGATCAAGCTCCACCTCCTGGAAGCAGAAATAGCTACTTATTTTGGAACATCCTATTCTTTTTTGCTTCCCCATTTAAATGCTTTTACAGTTCCTAAATAGACTTGAGCCTGAAAGGCGGACATAAATCTTGGCCTCCCAGCTATCTTCCTGACAACCAAATGAAGAGCCTTGTGAATTTTTATTCCACAGGTAAGAGAGAGAGTCCATCTGAGGAATCAAAACAAAGCAAGTGAAGGAAGCAATTAGCATATAATCATTCTGTGCAGCAGCACACCTTGCATTGGCTAATAATGGCAACATGCTGCCGCCTCCCTCGCTGCCTGCAGGATACATGGGTGCACAACCTCACTATTGGGTGGGAGGGGTGGGGTGCCTCAGTTTTTCAGAACGACTCCCAGCCTCTGTGGCAGGCGGAGATGCTAAGGTGCCCTGTTGACTGGTAAGGGAATTGAGTAGGATGTGTGTTTTGCCCTCTAACAGCCCCAAATCATTCCCTACCTCACCAGCTTCACACATCAGGCAAGTCAGAGAGGGACCCACAGCATAGAAGGTGGAGTTTCCGGCTTCAAAGCCTGCTTTCTTGGCTGTCAGAGGAAGTGTGAAGGGAATACTTTAGAAATAAAAATTGAAATGAATCACAGCTTTAATTGTTTTCCATTTATAATCATAGTTGGGTGAGATCATTCGATGGATCACTTTATTCTACACGTGAGAATCCACAGATGATGTGCCAAGGGACGCAGCTGAGTGCAGGAAACAGGCCACTTGAAGACTTTTCTGCTAATTCACGTGCTCTTCGGGACAAACAGTTCCAAGGCACAGGAGCGGGAAGAGAAGCATGTGGGCTTTGGCGTGGAGAACACTTGAGTTTCAATCTCAACATTGCCATTTATTAGTCAACTTCATTTCTCTTGAGTCTCAGATTTCTCAGCTGCAAAATGGAGTTAATGAAATATTCTCCGGTTGGTTACTGCAAGAATTAAATGAGATAATACCTATTAAGTTTCTATCTAGCACTTAATAGATGGCAGCTGCATCAGAATGCTTTTGACACAAGTAATAGAAAAGCCAATCCAAAGTGGCCAAAAGAATGAGAAGAATATATTACCTCACATAAACAGAAGAATAAACAGTAGGATGACTCTCGACTTGGTTGATGCAGAGGCTCAACATTGTCATTAAATGCCCAGGTACTTTCTGTTTTTCTGCTTTGTCATCCTCAGCATGATGGGTTAGTCCTCAGACTAGGTCTCCTCACAGTCGCAAGGTAGCTGCAGAAGTCCCAAGCACCATGTGCACAGGTAACAAGCTCCGGAAGTAGATGAGGCATCTCTTCCAGTGTCTTTCAGTGTGAAGAACTCATTTTCAAAAGCAACCCCACTCCATCCTTCCCCAGCTGACTACTTTTCATGTCTCATGGGCCACCAAAATTGGTTTAAACCAATCTGAATTCATTCCTTAGGCAAAGATTGTTCCAGCCGTCTCTGATGCAATGGGTACACTTTTGCCCCCCAAAATAATTCATAATAACACCTTATATTGCAGTATCACTTTGATTTGTAATTCCATTTAATCTACACAACAAACCTCTAAGTTATTGTATTACCACCATATTCTAAACAAGGAAAGAAATTAGGTTACTACTGTGCGGTACATCAGTAAATTTTTATTAATAAAAAAAGAATTTGGCTTAAAATTCTCATTGAAGATACACAACATTTGTTTCAAAGGTTATAAAACTAGAATTTGAACGCAGGACTCCTTTTCAAAATTCAGTGTTATTTATAAGACCATTTGCTGCCTTTCTTTGTTCTTTACTATACCTTTGTAGTTTTCCTCTTTGCCAGAGATTATTGACTAATGGCCATGCTATACTCTTATAGAAGTTGTAAAATACAAAATAAATGGAGTCCCCAATAAGTAATCATGGAAAAACTTGGGATCTTGACATAAAAGGCATGCTAAATTATGACATAGTTTTCTTAATCAATCAGAGATGTAAATCCTTACGGACCAATGCAAGCCTCTTACTTACTGTAAGTAACCATTTCCACACACACACTAGGATGACGTCAAAGAGAACCTGAGGGTAGAAAGAGGGGAAGGTGAATTGAATGGACAGATGTGTCTCTCTTCTCTTGTGTATTCTCTGTTAATATATTTTCCATACAGGAAGCCCTCTTTCAGCTAATGTAGACATAACTTGAATAATAGGTCAAGTGAAGTAGATAACAAATATCAAAGTGGAAAATCATTATTGGCTCTTTTCATTATTTAATCTGGTGATGAATGGCCTTGGTCACCTCCCCTTCTGCTTCTTCTTCCAGGGATAGAGGAGATATAACAGCTGGCAATGAGACCATCCTCACTCTGTTGTTCATTTCATTTTCGGGCCTTTATTTGAGTATGATTGTTAATCAGCTTTTTTGGCAGGCAGCACATTGCTTTTTAATAGTGATGACATCTCAGCAAAGCATATGACAGGGATTGATGTGATTGTGTTGCCCAGAAAATGGAGCATGGACTCAAAGGGTGCTGCAGTCACATAGCCCTTGCTGAACTGGGTGACTCTGGAGTTTTTCCTAAAGGAGAGTGAAGATAAGAAGTGCTGGGCTGGGGGTGTATCTTGGTCTATTTTTAGATTGCTGTTATTGCTTGTTATGCATCTCAGCTTGCAGCATGAAACCTGGTTTCTGGAAGTATATATCCCCTTATGATACATGTTGCACTTAGTATTTTGCAGGCTCTTTATAAAAACACTATTATATGCTCACACCCTATCCTGGATTATTACATACAGGGATAAAATGAATGATGAATGAATGATTGAACGAATACATGAGTTTGTACAGGGAATACATAAAGAAAATGCAATGCTGTATAAATGCTGGGTTTTAAAAAAAAAATCTCCTGGGTGTAATTATGTGTTCTTTTCTATTAAGGACTGCTAAATAAACAACAACAAACTACTTCAGTTAACAAGTGAAATCTGAGTGTCTTTTCACATAAAGACAACTTTTTGGAAAAGGAGGTAGACATTTTAGATTTAGTTAGGCCCAGACACTTCTGTTTAATTACTATGTAGAATAGATTTACCCTGGGAGCAAGCACTGAGCTAAAGCTGGCTCAGCAGGGATTGACATTTCAGTGTCTCTGGCCTTGCTGTTATTGGCCCATGCCTGTTTTGGCCCCTGCTCTCTTTATGACTACATATAAATTTTTATCAAGGATGGTCCTTTGGTAAAGTATACAATCTAAATGAGGAGTAATACTGAGGCATTTTGAATCAACTTGTTCTTTTGGCAAATATTTATTGGGCATTTTACTATGTGCTAGACATTTCTGGGCACAGGGAAAGCAAAAATAGATAAATAAATTAGGGTAATGTTAGTGGCCTGTCTGTGCTTCTTCAGCCTGTCCTCTTATTTTATATAATGAATTAAAAAAATTTAAATATTCAATTTATATAAAGATTACATATACTCAAAGTATGTATAATATGATAATTTGTAATGATTGCTGCAGTTAAAATAATTAATGTACTTACCACCCGTGCTCTACATTAGATCCCCTAAACTTTGTTCATCTTACAATGTAAAGTTTTGACATTGATGAAAATCTCCTCATTTCCCCCCACCCCAGCTCCTGGTAACCACTGTTCTACTCTCTGATTCTGTGAGTTCAACTCTTTTAGATTGCATGTATAAGTGAGATTATACAATATTTGTATTTCTGTCTGGCTTATTTCATTAAGATAATGATTTCCAGGTTCATTCATATCATTGCAAGTGGTACAACTGTCTTCTTTTTGTGGCTGAATAATATTCCATTGTGTATGTTTGTCTCTCTGTGTGTATACATTTCATTTATCCATTCATCCATCAATGGATGGATTAGGTTGTTTCCATATCTTGGCTACAGCGAACAATGCTGAAGTGAACATGGGGGTGGAGATATATCTCTAAGATACTAATTTCATCTCCTTTGGATATATACACAGAAGTAGGATTACTTGATTGTGTGGTGGTTCTATTTTTAATTTTTTGAAGACCTTCCATATTGTTTTTGATAGTGGCTGCACCAACTTACATTCCCACCATTACCACATCCTGTCCAACACTTATATCTTGTCTTTTTTAAATTTTTTATTTTATTTTATTTTTTATTAAATCATAGCTGTGTACATTAATGCAATTATAGGGTACAATGTGCTGGTTTTATATACAATTTGAAATACTTTCATCAAATTGGTTAACATAGCCTTCACCTCATTTTTCTTAGTTATTGCATTAAGACATTTATATTCTACACTTGGTAGATTTAACATGTACCCTTGTAAAATGCACCATAGGTGTGGTCCTACCAATTACCCTCCCCCTGCTCATCCTCTCCCCTCCCCTCTCCTCCCCATCCTCTTTCCCCTTCATCTTGGGCTATAGTTGTCTTTTTGATAATAGCCGTCCTAGCAGTTGTGAGGTTGTGGTTTTGATTTTCGTATCACTGATGGTTAGTGATGCTGAGTAGCTTTTCTTACAACTGTTGGGCATTTGTATGTCTTTTGTGGAAAAATGTTTATTCAGGCCTTTTTCCAATTTTTAAATTGGGTTATTTGGTTTTTGTTATTGAGTTGTGTGAATTTTCTAACGTATTTGACTGTTAACCACTTATCAGGTATATGGTTTGCAAATATTTTCTCTCATTTCATTTCTCCTTTCTATTTTGTTTATTAGTCCTTGAGGAAGTCTCACTTCACACTGTCACTCTGTATGTTGACCATGCAAGGGACTGTAATTAAACTGGTCAACATACAGATGTGGTCAACATAAGGGACTAGGCCTATTGCCCTGATACACACAGGTGGTGTATGCCTGGTCTAATTAGGTCTCCTTAAGGAGATGGTCAACATGGGGAAGTGATCAATATGATGGTTCAACTATATTCGTTCCAAGAACCTATAGGAATCATCATGACAGGAGCTCGGGTAAATGCAGTTTTCTCTATTTATTTTATTTCCCTTCCCTTCATGATTTAGTGTTGCTTCTCAGTTGGCATGTTGGGGATCAGCACCCAGGAAATCTTCATTTTTCTTCTTTTCATTCTTTTCTTTTCTCATCCTCTTCTTATTGTACTTTTCCCCCCTCTAACCCTTCATTGAGATTGCTCTTGTCTAGGTTTTCTCTGATTCCCATGCTGTCAAATCTTATTGCCATCTTTTTTTTTTTTTTTGCCTCATCTCACTGGATCTGTGCTCCTACATGCTGTAAAGTTTCTTCTTTCTTCTTAAAATACTTTACTCTTGGGCAATATAATCATCACATATTCCCTCCCTCTCTCTCTTTTTTTTTTTTTTTGGTATCTCATTGGCTATTTCTTCTTAGTCTCCTTTACTGACTTTTTATCTTCTACCTGACCTCTCTACTTTAGAGGATTCTAGAGCTTAGTCTTGGACCTCTTCTCTATCCTTACCTTTCGTGATTTTATCTGTCCCATCTTCACCTTTGGTTTCAACACTAGACCCTAGAATGTATGTAGGTGTAGTTTTCTTTAATGTATTCTTTTTGGGGTTTTCTGAACTTCCTGAATATATACATCTTCATCTTTCACCAAATTTGAGAAGTTTTGGCCATTTTTTTCTATTCTTTTTCTGGCCAATTTCCTTATTATATTCTTTTAGGACCCCAACTACCTTATCATACACCTTTGAAATTTCCCACAGATCCCTGAGGCTCTTTTAAATATTAAATTTTTGGATATTTTTAAAATATTTTTTTCAATATTTTTCATTTCATTCTTCAGATTAGATGATTTCTATGATATCTATTTTCAAATTAACTGAATTGTTTCTTTGCCATCTTCTTTATGCCATTTTATGTCCATCAGGGAATTTAAAATTTAGATGTAGTATTCTTCAATTCTAAAATTTGGTACCTTTTCCTATTTTCATCTATTTAATAGATGAGATTGACTATCTTTTTATTCATTATGAACATGTTTTCCTTGACTTCAAGAAGCATGGTTATAACAGCTGCTTTCAAGTTCTTATCTAGTAATGCTAATGTTTGGATTATCTTAATACTGACCTGTTAGGAATGGGTCACATTTTCCTAGTTCTTCATATATAACCTGGACATTGTGAACATTATGTTGTGGAGACTCTAGATATTATTACATTTCCCTAGAGGTCAGGTAGAAGATTGATGTTTTTGATTTAGCAGACAATTAACTTGATTTATAGTCTGACTATAAACTCTCTTGCCTATGGTGGGTGGATAGTGACTCAGATCTCATTTCAGTTCAAATCTTAGCTGCAAACTAAGGAGTCAGCCAGACATTTGGGCTAAATTTATATGCTGAATTGGGATATACCAGGTTTCTTCTATGGTTCCTTCAGGCAAAAATATGTCAGGGTTTCTATTGGTGTCCTCACTGTCCTCTCCCCTACTAGTAAGATAGTCTTCAGAGTAAAGCCACAAAATAGAGAGAATTTACTTTGTCTTAGCAACTTGCTCCTAGCTTCAACTTCCTTCAAAATCTTTCTACCTTTGTTTGGTTTCCAGAGCCTACAGGTACTTGCTTTTCAAGTTTCAAGTTTTTAAAGTTTACAGTTGTTTTTTGCTAAGGATCAGTTTGTTAGGCATACATTCCTCTATGTCAGAGGCAGATATGGCTCATATGTTTAAATACTTTATATATGCCCATGATGGCTGAATTTATATCTTCATTTTGCCCATCCCACCTTTACCTTCAGCTTAGATCTTTGAGCTCTGGATTTAAATATTCAACTTTTTGCCAGGCACAGTGGCTCCACACCTGTATTCCTACCACTCTGGGATGCCAAAGTAGGTGAATTGCTTGAGCTCAAGAGTTAGAGACCAGCTTAAGCAAGAGGGAGACTCTGTCTCTACTAATAGTAGAAAAACTGAGGCAAGATGATTGCTTGAGCCCAAGAATGTTGAGGTTGCTCAGTTATGATGACATGGCACTTTCCTCAAAGTGCCAGAGTGAGAATCTGCCTCAAAAAGAAAAAAAAGTTCAACTTTTAATTTAATATTTCTATTGTTTCTTGAAGTTGAATCTCAAATATGATATATTCAAACCAGAACTTATAATTTATTTCTCAAATATTATCTCTCAATATTTTCCATCTATGACAGCAGTCTTTACTTGTCAAATAAAAAATAAAACTTAAGGATCTATTGTTGATTTTTTTCCTCATAAATCCCACATCTACTTTAATATCAAGTTCTCACTAACCCTACTTCTAAAATATATGTTGACTTTGCTCTTTTCTCATTCTAGTGCAAGCAATCTCAATTTCCATCTGGGATCACTTGGTGGGATCACTTGAGGCCAGGAGTTTGAACCAGCCTGGGCAACATAGCAGGACCCTGTCTCTATAAAAAAAGAAAATAATTTAAGGAAGTAAAGGACTGTGGACATTATTTTGAGGTTGAGGAACAAGAGGTCCAAACAAAGAAATTTATTATGCTGACATTACAAATATAAATAATGGCCATACTAAGACAGTAATACCTGAGATTCT
The DNA here is from genome assembly GCA_963574655.1 of Perodicticus potto. Classification (NCBI taxonomy): domain Eukaryota; kingdom Metazoa; phylum Chordata; class Mammalia; order Primates; family Lorisidae; genus Perodicticus; species Perodicticus potto. Next base: position 20,474 of record CAUYRH010009776.1, on the reverse strand, counting down.
ATAACTCTTAATGAGGTACTTTTTGAAGAATACCACAGGAAAGGGATGAAGAGAGAAAGAAGGGAAGAGGGAGGAGAAAAAGGGATGAGAGGAGAAATCTTTATTTAACATTCATGTCTTGACCTAATTTATAGTGTATTTTCCTTATCTTAATTATCTCCTATAATTGCAACCCTAGCACTCTGGGAGGCTGTGGCGGGTGGATTACTTAAGATCAGGAGTTTGAGACCAGCCTGAGCAAGAGCGAGAACCCATCTCTATTAAAAATAGAAAGGCTACCCTGGCAGGCGTATTGGCACATGCTTGTAGTTCCAGCTACTGCAGAGGCTGAGGCAAGAGGATTGCACAAGCCCAAGAGTTTGAGGTTGCTGTGAGCTACTGTGATACCACAGCACTCTACCCAGATTCTATCTCAGAAAAAAAAAAAAAAGTTAGTTTCCATTTTTTCCAGAAAAAAATCTATGGCATTTTCTCCACTAGGGTAAAGAAAGAGCTTCTGGAATGAGAGAAAGAAAATTGTTTTGAATGTGAAAGTGATGCCCTTTCTGTTAGCTCTGCCTTTTTTTATATGCACATCTAGGCACTATTTTCTGAAAATAAAAACAAATAAGGCCAGACATGGTGGTTCCTGCCTGTAATCCCAGCATGCTGGGAGGCGGAGACCTGAGGATCACTTGAGCTCAGGAGTTTGACGCCAGCCTATGCAAGAGTGAGACTCCATCTCTACTAAAAATATAAAAATTGTCCAAGCATTGTGGCTGCTGCCTGTAGTCCCAGCCACTCTGGAGGCTTAGGCAAGAGGATCACTTGAACCCATGAGTTTGAAGTTGCTTTGAGCCAGCCTGTTGACATAGCATTCTAGCCTGGTCAAGAAAGTGAGACTGTCTCAAAAAAAGCAAAAAGCAAAAGCAAAAGCTAAACCAAAACCCCCCAACAGCCTGGAAGAGAAATCTATATTATGAAAAAAATAATCAAAGTAAGCAGTTAGCTTAGTTTTGGACTTCTGTATTAAAAATATGTTTCCACTCTTACTATGTGAGGTACCTTGTTTCCAGGTAACTGTGTAGAAAAAGCTTGAAAGCTTAGAATAACAATTTTGCAATTCTCTAACTTTGTAAAGTACCATATAAAAGAACTTTAGGCCTAATTATATTGGAACAGGGTGTGTTCTATTGTAATATTAAGCTGAGATAACAGTTCATTGGAAAAATTATTTCTGTCTTAACTCAGGAAAAGAAAAAAAATACAAGTCCATTAAAACAATTTAAAGTCTTTCAATGAAAGTGATAAATAATTTATTCTATTACAAGGCTATTTTTGTGTTTTTTCAAGGTAATGTAGAGTGAGTTGAAGAGAATAAATGTAAAAAGTTTTGAATCTGAGGAAAACTAGAGTAAACTACAAGACAATTGAAAAAGCAAGAGTGAGTTTATTAGCATGAAATTTTCATCTTTTGATAAACTACTAATGTTAATACTGTGATCAAAAGAAACTGGAGAGCTATTATCTATTACATTTTGACAATGTAATTTGACAATATTATTAATTTTTTCTATTACAAAATCATTATGCTACCTGTTCATTAATATACTGAATTTGATCAGCAAGTAAGTACATATTAATGTTTTAAATAAGTATTAAAATGAGTAAAAAGAAGAAAAATTTAAAAATGTAATTTCAATACCCGGATATAACCATGACAGTACTTTTTAAATCTTTTTATTGTTTGCATATGTGTTTTTCAAAGCAAACCCCCCCCAAAACAAAAGTGGGATAATTCCATATTATAACTTGTTCTTTACATGAACAGTATATCTTTCTGTATCAGTAAATAGGCATTTCAGTACAGTGTTCTCAACCATTTCTTTTTTTACTCTAGTATAACTGACAGAATAAATAGTCTCGAGAATGGTATTCTCTCTTTCAAAGGAGAAGGAGTTGTGGTAGAGAGGAGAGAGGAAAAATGATTTATTAATTTAGAAAAAAATTCATGTGACTAATCTGCATATCTTTTTTAATGGCTGCATAAATTATATGGTTTTATGAATAGATTCCCGATTGTTAAGTATCAAATTTTCCTATTTACTATAGCTTTACCATGTATATATTGATATATGGTTGGGTAAATTTCTTTTCATTATCATTCTTCTCTTTTTCCCTAGTTTATTCCCTTAAACTAATATATACATATATTCTTCCAGGTAAGATTTAGAATATCTTTGACATTCTTGAAAAAAAGTCCCATTGAAATTGCATTAACTTTATAGTTTATTTTGGGAGTAATTTTTATCTTTACAATATTGAGTGTTACGGTCCAGGAATTAGTGTGGTATGCTCTGCTAATTTTTACTAATTTTTAGATGAGGTTCTTGGTATGTTTATTTCTAGACATTTTATATTTATTGTTACTATTACAAGACCTCCTGTTATCTTGCTTATTGTTGATATATGGGAAAGTTGTTATTTTTTATAATATATTTTATTACTTTTATTTCTGAATTGTTATTAGTTATAGTTTTAGGTTTCCTGGTAGACAATCATAGCCTTTGCAGATTAACTCAGGAAAGTTTTCTTATATTATGTTTTTAATTATTATTCCTGTTTTATTGATTCTGCTTTCTCTTTCCTTTTTTTTTTTTCCAAGACAGGATCTCATTTTGTTATCCAGACTTAGAGTACAGTAGCATCTTCATAGCTCAACTACAATCTCAAACTTCTGAGCTCAAGCAGTCCTCCTGCCTCAGCCTCCTGAGTAGCTGGGATTACCAGTGTGTGACACCATGCCTAGCTAATTTTTCTATTTTGTTTTAAAGAGTTGGAGTCTTGCTCTTGCTGAGGCTGATCTCAAGTTCCTGGCCTCAAGAAATCCTCCCACTTTGAGCTCCCAAAGTGCTAGGATTCCAGATGTGAGCCACAACAACTGGCTTGGTTCTGCTTTTTCTACAGGAGTTACTATTATATTGAAGTATTCTTTAAGTGCTTTTTTCTGTATTCTGAAGAGCTCTTAAATTGGTCTTCTACATTATTGTATTAGTCAGTGTTTTCCAGAGACACAGAATCACTAGGATTTCTGAAAATATAGAAAAGAATTTATTATAAGGAATTGGCTCATGCAATTATGGAGGCTGACAAGTCCCAAGATCTACAGTTGACAATCTGATGACCATGGAGAACTGAAGGTATAATTCTAGTTTGAATGTTGACAGTCTCAAGACCCAGAAAGAGCTGATGTTTCACTTTGAATCCAAAGGCAGGAATGAACCCTAATGTCTCAACATAAGCCAGTCAGGTAGGAGGGTCAGCCTTTTCTTTCTTCAAGCCCTCAGCTGATTGGATGAAGCCTTTCCACAATGAGGAGGGCAACTTGCTTTATTCAGTCTACCTAACTCAAATGTAAATCCCATCCAGAAACACTCTCACAGACAAAGCCAGAATAATGCTTGGGCAAATGTCTGGGCATCCTGTGGCTCAGTCAAGTTAACACATAAAATTAACCATCGCATTACCTTAATTCTTTTCAAGGGTGCCCTGTGCTTTAATGCTTCTGATTTGAATTTGATTTATACTTTTCATTTTCTTGCAAGTCTTTCTTATCTCATCTAGCACCTCTCTTTTTATGCAATTCTTTTTTTTTTTTTTTGAGACAGAGCCTCAAGCTGTCACACTCGGTAGAGTGCCAATGCATCACAGCTCACAGCAACCTCCAGCTCCTGGGCTTAAGCGATTCTCTTGCCTCCACCTCTCAAGTAGCTGGGACTACAGGTGTCCACCATAAAACCTGGCTATTTTTTGGTTGTAGTTGTTATTGTTGTTTGGCAGGCTTGGGCTGGATTTGAACCCGCCAGCTTTGGTGTATGTGTCTGGCACCTTAGCTGCTTGAGCTACAGGTGCTGAGCCTTTTTATGCAATTCTTAAATTTTAGCTTAGTTTATCCCTAGTACTTCACTCTTGTATTTCATGGAGACTATACCTTGTGGTATACTACATTGGAAATGACAAATAGTTATCTAAAATTATTTTCTGCTTCTATCATTAGATTATTGTTAAGCTGTACTACTACTATTAGGTATCCAAAGTCAACTTTCCAAACTCAGCAATGCATTAATTTTTCATAGATCCAGTGTTACTTATTTTTTCCTTAGACATCTAGTCAGACTCCTACTTGTCAGCAGATGAGATTACTAGGTTGCCTTTCATCCTGTTGTCTGTATATTTATGAGTGACAGGTATAGTTTTCTATAGTGGTTAAATACCTAGAGTGCGGAACCAGACTGCCTAGATTCAAATCTTGGCTTTACCCCTCCTCCTTTGGTATGTTACCTTGTTTTTTTTCTGTCTCACTTTTCCATTTATATAAAGGAGATGATTACAATGCCTTCTTCATAGGATTGCATTGATAAATAAATCTATATGTATATAAAACTGGAATAGTGAGTTGGGAGGCGGCTGTGTGATTCACAAATTCTTCTAGAACTCTTTCACACAGAAGTAGTTTTCCAGTGACCAAAGAGTTTTAGGGGAAAAAGCCTCAATAATTACTAACCATGGCTCCCATTCCATTCCTCAAGTTCTCAGAAGTAAACTTTTCCATGGAACACATGTCTGCCCCACTAGTTCCAATTCTGCTTCTACTCAGGTTATCTCTGAGGGTCCAGGGTCTGGAGCTGTGCTATTAAATGGGGTAATCAAGCAACTGCCAGAGAATAGTGTGCTTCTTCATTATTTTGTCTTATTCTGTTTTGAATTGCACAACCACCTGAAGCTCTCAGTGTTTGGAAAGTTTATCAGCCTTATTGTAATTTAGTTTTAGGATATTAATGGGAACTGGGACATTTCCCATGAAGCTGTTGCTTTTCTGAGACTCCTTTGTTAGCTGCCAGCAGGTGCCTGAATGGGGGCAAGCCTGGAGTTGTATTTAAGACCTTGGCTTAACCTATTGCTTTTCAGTGTCATTTTGTATATTTCTAGCAGGTAATTTTGACTTACTAGTTGGAGTGTTTTCAGCCTTCCTTGCTTCCAGTTTTCTGAGAATTGCCTTGAGTTTTTTGTAGACTTGGAATTTTATATAAACAGAAAATGTCCAAGGATATCCACGCTTAATGTGAAAAGCAGGGATTTAGTTGGAGAAGGAGAGAGGAGAAAATAAAACCTCACTTCCAGCTTTCCGTGAAGGATGATAACTTTTAGCCCCCAGCAAAGCAGTCCCCATGCCTTGGATACACTCTCACACATTATCAGGCTTGGCTTTTGGTTCCTCTGTCCAATCCTGGAAGAATCTTTTCAGAAGGAGTTATGAGTAAGATCATAAAACAGCTATATTATTATACCATGGTATCACAAAGGGCATACAGCAATAGCAAGATGTTTTATCACCTAGAGGTATGCTACAGTTGGAATTTCCCGTCTAAAAGTCATGTTGAAATTTAATAGCCATTGTGATGATATTAGAAGGTGAAACCTTCAGGAGATATTTAAGTCATGAGGGATCTGCCCTCATGAATGGGTTACTGGCATTATCTTGGGAAAGGGTTAGTTAACACAAGAGTAGTCTCCTAATGAGAAGATTATGTATGGCCCCCATTTCCTCTCTGTGTCATATGCTTGCTTTCCACTACACCATCTTATGACTGAACATCAAGGCCCTTGGAAGATGCTGGCACTGTGCTATTAGACTTCCCTTCCTCCAGAACTATGAGCCAAATCAACTTCTGTTTATTGTAAATTACCGAGTCTTTGGTATGCTGTTATAGCAGCAGAAAATAGATTAAAACAAGGTACAGAGTTTCACTACTTTTCATAAATAAAATCAAACTTGATTCTAAACCTTACCAGCTAGAGTTAAGAAGAATTCAAATATTCATTTTCACTGGGGCTCTCTCTTTTCTCTACTGAATCCTGCAAGGACCTCAGAACTTCTGTGTTTATTGGGCAACAGAAGAAGAACCTAGTTTTAAATCCATGATGGTAATCATTGTCAGTATTTCTTTATTAGGTCAAGTTGGGACCAGGTCCTTCATATCTGTCAGATTCTGCCTCTATACTTGTCTTGGTGATGTCCAGATGATCCCTCCCTACTGACTGCTGGCTTGACCATGCTGATGCCGTGTAATCCACTTCTTTTCCTTCCTTACGTTTTCTTTCTGAAAGCACTCATGTGACATTCCAGGCTCTGAGAATCCAACTCTCAGGGTAAGGACAAGTCCCTCTTAGTCTTGTCCTATTGGTGTCCAGCTTGTCTTCCTAATGCTTAGTCTCTTCTAAAACATTGTCCTATCAACACTTCTCTGAGAATCTGAGGATAATAGAAACTATTCCTCAAGGATGTAGCATCTAGTTGGCTCTCTCTTGAGGGAGATGGGAAAAATAAGCCTGAATTCTTTTATCTGATGAGTTCAGAATAATGTCCCTTCCCATCATCCCCCAAATTAAAAGCATGATACCAATTTAATTTCTCTTTAACTCTCTTTATTCCAGAATTTCTTTAGTCAGTCAAGGAAAAAAGATGAACAGTGGATTTTGAACACTCTTGACTGCAACTTGTCATAAGAAATATACCCCTGTCAGACTAATCAAGAAAACAAGTGATAAGACAAAATACCAGTATTAGGAATGAAAGAGGGGACATCACTACAGGTCCTGGCATGCACATATGCATATATTCTTATCAGTGGCTGCCATATGTGGTAAACTGACCAGTGTTCATAGTTTTAAGATTGAGAGAGTTGAAGACACAAATAGGTTAAAGAGTGCTGTACTACAGTCAGAATGCTTAGGTTCCAGTTATGGCTCTGAATATAATTTCGAATAAGTCTCTAAACTGCTATGGGTCTCAGTTTTATCATTGGTCAAAGAATGTTGCAGATCTATTTTCATGGGCCCCGAGGCCCAAAAGGAATCATATATGTAAAATCACATGGGAACTATATAGTTTTAGTTACATATGAGATAATTTTCTTATAGTTATTATTATTTGTGGAATGTGACAAATAGTGCTTGATAAAATAGACAGCCAAAATATTTGAGATACTTATTTTTCTCTTGACATTTAAAACAAAATTTCTGGCATCTTGCCTCACATCTACAGTCCTAGCACTCTGGGAAGCCAAGGCAGGTGGATTCCTTGAGCTCAGGAGTTTGAGACCTACCTGAGCAAGAACAAGAACCCGTCTCTACTAAAAATAGAAAAATTAGTCAGGTGTGGTGACAGGTGCCTATAGTCCCAGCTGCTGGGGAGGCTGAGGCAAGAGGATTGCTTGAGTCCAAGAGTTCGAGTTTGCTGTGAGCTATGATGCCAGGACACTCCACCCAGTGTGCTGAGTGAAACTCTCTCAAACAAACACAATAACAACAAACAAACCACCAAACACAATAACAACAAACAAACCCCCCAAACAAACCAACAAAACCCCCCACAAAAGTTCTGTGAGGAGTGGATAGAAGGAGAAGTTGACCATATCAAGGAAGGCAGAAATTTTAAGGATGTTTTCCTACCAACGGGCTTCAAATGCTTACCAAGAGAGGGTTTTGATTTCTGCTTTTTGTGTCTCTATATTCTAAGGAAAGGAGCCGAAAGGCAGAGGTTTTTCACTTGCATAGTTGAGTAATAATTTGCAAATGAAAGTAGTTTTCCCCATATGGCCCAGGAAGTCACAGTGAGATGAGGAGTGTTAACACTCTGTTTGAATGCTTAGTTTATTACCACAAAATGATCTGTAGGGTGTTGCTGACAAACTTGACCAGACACGCAAGTAAAGCTCTGGGAAAAAATGACTGTGTGGTTGTAAGGAGCACAACCTTTATAATTCCATAAGTTTGTAGTCCTAAGCAATAGCAAAAGAGGACAAAATTCACCTAATAGGGAATGTGGACCAAAAAGGCTTTCAGACCAACCTCTGCTGTTTTGGCTTCTCACTCTCTAGCTCATTGCTCCCTCAGCTTCCAGCTTTTCAAGGTTACTGCACCTTTTGCATTTCCAATAGCTCATCATCCTGCTCTCCCTAGGTGGTAGAGTCAGGAGAGGAAAGTACAGGTGGCAGAAAATTCCTGGCACCTTCTCTTTTGCTGTTTTACATATGCATGCGCCTATTATGAGGAGCCCCCTGCCATGTGGGGAGGTCATTATGGTGTTTACTTAGAATAAATCTGACAAATCCTTGCCTGCTTCTTGGTTATTATGATGCATCAGCTTTAATCAGAGGCAGTGAGGACATGCTCCTCCTGTCCCCCCAAGAATAGCATGTATATCCTCTGATGGGATTTACTGAGTACATTTAGGAATATCCTTTGACAGTCAGGAGGGTAAAGCCCTGTGCCAGGAGGAAGAGAAATACATCAGATCTTTTACAAATTGAATAGTGTATAAATACCCCATCATAGTCATAGATGCAGAAATACTAGAGGGTGTAGTTGATTAAAAATGATGCTATTAAAATATCACTTCAAGTTTGAAAGCACCCTGTAGTTGCATCCCAGGGAAAGGTCATAGTTAAAGACACAAACTTTCAGTCTCAACTCATGATTCTCTAATGCGGGTGTCCTCAAACTTTTTAAACAGGGGGCCAATTCACTGTCCCTAAGACCGTTGGAGGGCTGGACTATAGTTTAAAAAAAAAAAACTATGAACAAATTCCTATGCACACTGCACATATCTTATTTTGAAGTAAAAAACAAAATGGGAACAAATACAATTCACACCAACACTTGTGGCCCACAGGCCGTAGTTTGAGGACCCCTGCTAATGTCTCAGGAATCTTAAGGTCTCGGTATAAGGACACTTCAACATCCTTCATTCTTACTCTTTTTGGTACCCTAGTATCCTGGGATTTTCTCACACTTTTATTCAAGCAGACCTCTCTCATTTGTGTTATTTGTCCCCACCATCTTGGTCTCTTAGTCACGTGCAGCTTTGCACAGCGGAAAAGTACAAATCACACTGTTTCCCTGGGCAAAGTCCTCTGGGAGGTATAGTTTTTGCCTCTGATGACTGTTCTCTTCAGAATTTGCCCTGTTTTCATCTTTTCTTTCCTGAGAGAGCTGGGAACAAGAAAGAAGGCAAAAAAGCAAAGGAATTGGGGAGAAATGGTAAAGTCTCCTACATTTATAATTGTATCCCATAATGGTTAAGTTGTTATGCTGTTGTTGATGAACCATTTGGCAGATTGCCTAGACTTGTTGGCTTTTTGGCTTATCTTCCCTCAATAGGACTACATAGTCTCACTGAACTTAGAAATTTAAGGCTAAACTTTATGAATTTTTGTTTTGATTTTTCTTAGAAATTATACCTTTTTGAGTCGGAACAGAACCACTAGCCAATCTCATTTCTGAATATAGATTCAAAAATTCTATTGCCATTACCAAATTCACTCTAGCAGTATCATGACCAAATAAAGTCTATGCCAGAAACGCAAGAATGGTTCAGTGTTGGAAATTTATTACATTACTGGAGAAGTTGATTTAAAAAGGTAATATTCATTTCTAAGCAAATCTCTGTACAAGCAGGAATAGAAGGATGGTTCTTTTGAAGAAACAAAGAACAGTAATGAAGAAGTATTTTCACTCTTGGAAAAAAAATGCATTATATAGCTGTAATGATTAAAACATTGTTCACAAATCCAAGTATAGATAGAGATGAATAAAAAGTCCAGAAATGTACACACACACACCAGCTTTATATATAATAAAGAATGCTTTTAAAATTGGTGGAGAACAGTTGACAAATGTTTTGCCAGTGGTTTCAATTGGTAGAGAATAAATAGCTAGACCGCTGGCAAAACATTTGTCAAAAATGAATTCGTGTGACTTCACATAATATCCTTCACATAATAAACTTTAGAAGAAAAAATATAGAGATGAAGGTGAAAAGGAATGAAGGATGAAGAAGATGAAGAAAATAACTTAAGAAAGTGGGAGAAAGGGTAGAAATTTGGAGGTGAGAAAGGCCAAGTGGTGGAGCTTTCCATCAATCTGAGAGGAGCACCTGAAGTCATGGGAAGCCCCCCAGAGGACTCATGGCCACCTTGAGAGAGACACTCTTTAAAACAAATCTCTGACAAGTAGGGATTAAAACAGGGATCCCCTTATGCTTACCAGTGTGTTTACAAAGTTCAGGTTTTTAATGGCTCATCTGTTTAGAAACAGATTTATGTTTTCACAATTGAAGGGTAATATTATAGCCATAAACAGGCTAACGCAGTATTGTAAGTAATTTGAACTTTGTGTGAGATACCAAAATGAGTTTGGGAAAGCCTCAAGGAAAATCTGCATTATTTATATGACCATCTGTATTATCCTGTAAAGAGGGCAAGCAGATAACTCCTGTGAGTTTATTAGTGAATTTTGTTTTGTCTACTCTTCTTCTGACCTTTTAAGGCCATGTGATATAGCCTTATACCATCCATCTGCTGTCCCACAAAGTGAGCTACTAACCCCCAAACAGTAGGGGTACACCTGTAGCATTTCTAAGCAGTTCTTGCTCTCAAACTGTCTTCTGAGCTCTGAACTTTTCCCCTGAAGTTCTGGATACTGTATGATTATAGTCTAAAGGTCTCCTCCTGGTTGGAACCTCAGTTTCTCCACAGACTTTGACTTGGTGGGCTTCTGACTCCCAACACCTCTGTGGCTTCAAAACAGCCCAACCCCTACCTGTGGTTCCATGATCTCAGGCTAACTGGTTTTGATCAAGCCATCCTTGCCTGCCACCTCACTCCACCCCTATTCCCTGCACCATCTTGTGATGGGGGAGGAGTTCTGACAAGTTGAATATAACAAACTCCCTATACCTTACAAAATTTTATTTCTTTAAAATGCTATGACTGTGATGCCATTCTTTATAAGACTTCAGGATCTGTAATCAAACCTATTCTCCTTGGTGACTCAGAAACATCCTATTGTCATTACACCTGCTTCTCTGCTCAAAGTGTGAAAGTGATATATAATTTTGCACTTTATGATTTCATTTTTCTCACATTTTTTGCAGGCTTTAGAGAGTTTGGTTTTTTATGAGCCTGATTCAGAGAGTGCCCTTGAGTTTGCTCTGGGACAGAGATGGAGAGATGTGTGTCTTGAAGGACAGGAATAGTTCCTCACTCTCAGAAGGCGTGTTTTGCCATCTGGTTTATGTGAAACCCTTCTCCCTGCTGTGGTATGTGTGAAAGGCCTCACTACAGAGTTTAGTTTGTATCAGTGCACTGCCTCCTGTCACATCTCCTAAAAGTGTCCTCTAGCTTTAATCACTTAATGAGAGGGTGTTCGACCTGAGATGTTTTATGTGTAGCTAATGTGTGGTGCTCAGAAGCACTCCAGAGTTTTTGAAATTTCTCTGGGGAGTTGAAGGAGATGTTTAGTTTATTCTCAGGCAATTAAAGTCATCTTCTAATAAGCTCCGTTGTTACTTTCCCACCTGCTTCTGAGATCTTAAATTCATTTGCTCAGAAAACATCACCCATCTCTGGGACTGAATCAGCTGGGAGTCTCCAAAAGACTGGTAGGTTGATGGTAGGAGCACTGTCTTGAGGGATGATTGTTCACATGGGGCCTTCTGAATCCTTGAGTATGGTCTTTGGATTGAATTAAAATTTTACAGAACATATTCTGTTATTAAAAGGGGTGCAGTAGAGAAGGATGAAGCATCACTTGCCTCCTTTGGTGCTTGCAAAATAACAATCTTGAAATTGAAAGGCTGTAGGTTCCCCATACCTGAGAGGTTAGTCCTTCATTTTAAATTAGGTGGAGAGGGAGAGAAGAGCTGAGGAGAGAATGAGGTAATAACAGAAGGGGTCAGAGGGAGGGCTTGGTGGGACAGATGTGAAGCTACAGTCTTCTTTTGGCAAATCAAGGGAAGTGCCCAAACTTAGTTCATGGAAGGCAGCAGGTTTTCCTAATGACGATTCCTGTATCTTACTATGAGCTGGGTTCTAAGGTCTTCATAATACATATTATTTAGTGGAAAGCTCATGGGCTTTGAATATAGCACAACAGGATCTATCCCTTGTGTGTTTTGATCCTGGGTGAGTGACCTCTCTAAACCTGTTTCTTGGCTGGGCATAGTGGTTCACGCCAGTAATGCCAGCACTCTGGGAGGCCAAGGAGGGTGGATCACCTGATTTCAGCAGTTCAAGATCAGCCTCAGTAACAGTGAGACCTATCTCTACTAAAAATAGAAAAAATTAGCTGTGTATGGTGGTGGCCACCTGTTGTTTCGGCTACTTGGGAGGCTGAGGCAAGAGGATAACTTGAGCCTAGGAGTTTGGGTTGCTGTGAGCTATGAGGCCACGGCAGTCTACCTAGGGTGACAGAGTGAGACTCTGTCACATAAATAAATAAATAAATGAATAACCCATTTTCTTCATCCTTGACCTTAATCTCAGCAGCAGTAAAGGACCTGTTCTAACATGGCAGGCTCTCATTGTCAGTTTTGTTTCATGATCCTTTATTGATTCCTCATCTCAGGCCCAAATATGTCTTTGTCTTGCCACTTGTAAAATATATAATGTGTTTCCTCACTTCATGCATGATCTAAACCTGTTACTGCTCTGTCACATAATGGTTTTGTGACTTGGCTGTCCTCTCTGCTGTGCATATCCACACGTTTGTCTTGAAATGTGAAACCCTGCAGAGGGCAGGGGTCAGTTCTCTGCCATTCCCTTTCTGCAGGGCTAGGCCGTGGCCAGAAAGAGTTAGATAGTGAATGTGCTCTGTTGAGCTTTATCGAGGTCATGGGTGAGAATGCATGCAAGGCTTTCTGCTCCAAATCAATTCTCTACAGGTCACCTCAAGAAAGCTAATTCATGCACAGATACAAGCATATTGAGAGGAAAATGTATACAGATGGTGGTATATAGAGATTTCATGTACCAGCTCAGGTATTGATTGAATGTTGACATGTGCCTGGTATGGTTCTAGGTACTGGGCATTCAGCAGCGGACACAGAAGACAGATGTCCCAGCTCATATTTAGCTGGCATTTTATAGTTAGCAGTAAATAAGGAAAACAAACAAACAGTGTGGCACATGGAGATGGGGCTGTGGGAATAAAGTAAAGGAGGGAAAGGGGGTGGATGAGGAGTGCTGAGGGGGAGAGGGGTGAAAATTCAGGCCTCACTGAGGAGGTGTGTTTGAGCAGAGACTTGAAGGAGGTTAGGCAGTGAGTCCTACAGACCTGCAAGAGAGGATTTCAGGAGGGGACAGCATGTGCAAAAGCTTAGAGAGGGACTTCAAGGAGGATGCCGGGCTGGGCAGAGTGGTCTCTGAGAGCCACCAGCTGAGGCCTGCTGCCCTAGAGGAGAAGCACACTCCCTCTGCAGGGGCAGATGGTAAATACTTTAGGATTTCTAGGACCTACATTCTCTGTAACCAGTCAGTTCTGCTGGGGTAGTGTGAGAGCCTCTATGGATAGTCCCCAAGGTTGGCTTCTAAAAATGCTATTTACAGAAACAGGTAGAGGCCCAGACTTGGCCCATGGCCTTTGTTTATCTACATCTGGGCTAGAGGTTCCTTCCACTTTCAAAAATCTGTATTCTCTGAGTAAAAAAAATCTCTGTTTCACGTATATCTAAGTTAGACATTTTAAGTCTAAGTGCAGAAATAGTACATTTCATTTTGGGTTTACTAATAAATTCCATTGACTGAGGTGAGTTTTTTGGTTTCAACTTGACTATGCACTATTTTGAAAATAATAACTCAAAAAACACATGTTTATACCATAAAAATTTCAAAAGACACCTGAGAGGCTCTCTTCCTTCTTAAGAGAAGAAAAGGCAAATAACCTGTTTTCCCACCAAGCAGAGACAGCCAGGATTAAGGCTGCAGAAGCACAGTAAATACCAAAATATATACTGTGTGCCCTTCTAGATGCCTTCATTTAGACCATTGGTCCTCAGCTGGGAACGGTTTTGACCCTCAGGGACATTTGACAGTGTCTGGATGCATTTTGGGCTATCATGTCTGAGAAGTCACTCCTGGCACCTAGTGGGTAGATGCTGGGCATGTTGCTAAATGTTCTCTGAAGCACAGGACAACCCCCTTCACCCCCTACCAAATCTAAAATATCAATAGTCTGGGGTTGAGAAACCCTGACTGAAATCTGTTAGGGTTAGGTGGGCTATGTGTGCTTTTCTAAAAAACCAAAATAGAATCAAAAGTAGATGCCATTTTGCAGTCTTTTCCCCTGCTCAGAGATAAACATCTGTCCATGCACATAAATCCAGCTCTCTGTTATTAATAAAGCTCTTGTGTTATCCCCTCTTTCCTATGGCTTTACCATGATTTAAATAACCTTTCTCTTATGTTCAGATATTTGTTTTTTTTTCCAGGTTATTTTTGCTATTATAAACAATGCTGTGAGGAGTCTCTTTGTATGTAAATATGTATGCATTTTGTTAATTTTATATCCCCAGTGACCGTACTGCACCCAGGGTAAGTTGGGCACTCCATAAATGCACCTCAAGGTTAAGCTTCCAATTTTCTTCATGCCTCTGCTACTACAGTGCTTGGGGCCAATTTCCTGCATGTTCTTTTGGCCAAGAGGCCTTATTTTACCTCAAGTCCTGGAGTGAAGACCAGATGAATCAGAATATATGTATGTCAGGTGTAAGGCTGAACTGATGATGAAAGAGCATGGACATTGGCAGAGAACCTTGTGTTAGGTGGCATACTGTGCAGAGTGACTCAGATACCATTTACAATCTCCATGCTCTGGTGCACCTTGCAGGCCTGGGTCTGCAGGCATGCACCAACCATAGGGGACCTGGGTTATATCTGACAGTGTAAGTTGCAGGAGGAAACCATGGCCAGATTTTCTAAATCATGAACACGTATGCTGTGCACATTAGATGCTCATTAGAATAAGGAAGGAGCACTCTCATATAGGTTTTGAGCCAAATATTGGTGTTTGTCATGGAATTGGGTACAAAATAAGTGCCAAATAAATGCTTAGGGAAGGATTAAGGCTGTCCATCTTGCATCCGTTTTTTTCTGAAATCTGTGAAACTTTTTGATTTTTCACCATCTTCTTGATGAATCCTCTTTTTTTATTATTTGTGTTTCTGTGAGTTTTTTAAAATTCTTTTTTGCTGTACTATATTCTATGGAAGATTTTTTTCAACTTGTATTATAATAACTTTGATTGAACTTTTAATTCCTTTTATCATATTCTTAATTTCCAAGACTTCCTTCCCATTTCCTTCTCTCACTGAAGGTGGAAATGTTAGTTTTTTGTTTTGTTTTTATAGACAACATATAGTTGAGTCTTGTTTTTCTAATCCATTTTCACAATCTCTGTTTTTCATTAGCATATTTAAATCACTCACATTTGAAGCGATTACTTACACAGTTGGAGTAATGTCTATCATATTTGTAACTCTTTTCTATTTGTTGTCCTTCTTTGCTTCACTTTTTTCCTCTTCCATTTATTTTGTCTTCCCTGGTTTTAATTGAGCATTTTACACGATTTCCTTTTCTTTCTTGTCTTAGTATATCAATTATAGCTCTTAAAAATGTTTTGGGTGGTTGCTGTAGAGTTTGTGATGTTTATAAACAAATAATCCAAGTCTATTGTCTAATAGCACTATGCTGTTGATGAGTAATGAGGGTATTTATTCCCAGTCTTCCCTCCTCACTCCTAATCCATGTAACATTGCTGCTATTCATTTCACTTATCCATAAGCTATATTTGCCAAATATGGAATTATCATTATTATTATTGTTATTATTGTGAACAAACTGTTATTTGTTAGGTAAGTTAATAAGAAAAAATGATTTTCTCTTCCTTTATTTCTTCTATAATGATCTTGATTTAGTTTTCTAGATCTGATTTTCTAATATGTCATTTTCATTCTTTCTGAAGAACTTCTGTTAACATTTCTTGCAAGGTAGATCTACTTCACCCAGTTTCTGTTTGAGAAAATCTATTTCTACTTCATTTTTGAAGAATCATCTTCCTGGCTATGGCATTTTAAGTTGATGGGTTTTTTTCATTCAGTACTTTGAATATTTCATGCTACTCTTTCCTAACTTGCATAGCTTCTGAAGTCCAGTGCAATCTTATCCTTTTTTTCCACTATAGGTAAGACATTTTTTCTGCGCCTTTGTTTCTTTCCAGATTTTCTCTTTGTCTTTGATTTTTTACAGTTTAATTACTATGATATGCCTAAATGTTTCTGGTATTTATCCTGCTTGGTATTCTCTGGTGTCTGTCATTAACTTTGAAAAATTCTCAGGTAGTCATACTTCAAATCTCCCTCCCTACTTCCTTTCCTCTTCTTGCTTTTCTTTCTTTTTTTGTCGTTTTATAATATTCCTCATTATATGCATATCTTTTGTAATTGTTCCACATTCTTGTCTATTCTATCTTTTCCATTCTTTTTTCTCTTTGTATTTCAGTTTTGGAAGTTTCTGTTGTTTTTTTTTTTTTTTTTTTTTTTTTTTTTTACATAGTTTCATTATGTCATCCTCAGTAGAGTGCCTTGGCATCACAGCTCACAGCAATCTCAAACTCTTGGGCTTAAGCAACTCTCTTGCCTCAGCTTCCCAAGTAGCTGGGACTATAGGCGTCTGCCACAACATCTGGCTATTTTTTTGGTTATCATTGTCATTGTTGTTTGGCAGGCCCAGGATGGGTTCAAACCCACCAGCTCTGGTGTATGTGGCTGGTGCCCTAGCTGCTGAGCTACAGGCACTGAGCCTGGAAGTTCTGTTTGGCAGACACATATTTGAACTCTCTGACTGTTTCCTTCTCCACATCCACTCTACTGATGAGTCCATCAAAGGCATCCTTCATTTCTGTTACAGTGGTTTTTTTTTTTTTTGAGACAGAGCCTCAAGCTGTTAGGTAGAGTGCTGTGGCATCACAACTCACAGCAACCTCCAATTCCTGGGCTCAAGTGAGTCTCCTGCCTCTGCCTCCCAAGTAGCTGGGACTACAGGTGCCCGCCACAATGCCCGGCCATTTTTTGGTTGCAACCATCATTGTTGTTTGGCAGGCCCAGGCTGGATTTGATCCCGCCAGCTCAGGTGTACGTGGCTGGCACCTTAGTCCATTGAGCCACAGGCGTTGAGCCTGTTACAATGTTTTTTATTTCTAGTATTTTCTCTTGATTCTTTCATAGGTTCTCCATCTGAGAGTTTCTGCTCATATTATCCACCTATTCTTGTATGTTGTTCCCTTTTTCCACTAGAGCTATTAGTATATTAATTATAGTTGTGTTAAATTCTCTGAGTGGTTCTCAACCTTCCTAATGCTGTGACCTGTTAATACAGTTCCTCATGTTGTGGTGACCCCCAACCACAAAATTATTTTTGTTGATACTTCACAACTGTAATTTTGC
Organism: Perodicticus potto; assembly: GCA_963574655.1. Lineage (NCBI taxonomy): Eukaryota > Metazoa > Chordata > Mammalia > Primates > Lorisidae > Perodicticus > Perodicticus potto. The sequence goes on along the minus strand of CAUYRH010009776.1, from coordinate 3,154 downwards.
TACTGTTATGAATCATAATGTAAAAATCTGATATGCAGGAGACCCACAAAGGGGTTTTGACCCACAGGTTGAGGACTGTTGCTTTAACTGATAATTCCAAAATCTCTGCCATAGTTGAGTCTGGTTCTGATACTTTGTCATTTCAGGAAAAAAAAAAGAATGAAAAAGAATATACAAAAGTGTGGGGCAATTACAAAGGTATATATTTGCTTTTTTAGCATGGTTTATGATTTTTTGTTGAAAGCCACATGTGGTGTTACCAGGTAAAAGGAACTGAGGTAGAGTCTAATTTTACAGCCTAATTCTTTGGAGTTAGGTTATATTAATTGGAGTTAAAATTTCCTCTTGTGTCCTTGTTTTTTCTGTCCAGTTGTTTCTGAGTTTTCCAACAGGCTCCTTAAATGGGTCTGAGGCTTGCAATTCTACTAGCTACAATCCCCTGTTGTTATATGGGACCTATTTGTATGGTGGTAAGGTGTGGAGGGTGATAGGTTATTTTGTTTCCATCTCTTTATAAAATCTCTCTTTATTTTCAATTTCTCTCCTCCCTACTCCTCTGTCTCTTTCTGTCTCATTTCCATCCATTTTGTTAGAAACTTTTCTCAGATGTCTGTATCCCTTAACTGCTCATATTTAAGAGGAGGACAATAAAACACCCATGTACAGAGTTTTAAACACATGAGAGGGGAAAAAGTTGGAGGCTGGTGCTTACTAATTAAGGGGTTCATTGTTATCTTGGGGCAGAAGATAACAGTTCAGTTGTTTTGGGGCAGAATCTCTGATATCAATATACTGTATCTTGGTTTTTCTCTGAGCTGTTCTGAATTTCTCAGAAAAGAATCTTCTAATCTCGGCTCGGTGCTTGTAGCTCAGTGGTTAGGATGCTGGCCATATGCACTGGGGCTGGTGGGTTTGAGCCTGGCTCGGGCTTGCTAAACAACAATGATAACTACAACAAAAAAATAGCTGAGCATTGTGGTGGGTACCTGTAGTTCCAGCTACTTGGGCGGCTGAGGCAAGAGAATTGCTGAAGTCCAAGAGTTTGAGGTTGCTACAAGTTGTGACGCCACGGCCGTCTACCAAGGGTGACAAAGTGAGACTCTGTCTCAAAAAAAAAAAAAAAAAACTTCCAGTCTCTTGCCTAGAAGTTATTTGCTCATCTTCCAACATTCTGGGGGTAAAGAGGAAGAGGGATGTGTATCCTGTCTCCTTCCAGAGATGTTCTATTTTATTGGCCCAACTACTAACCCTTTAGTCTTGTTGTCATAAGGGAATGTCTAGCTATATGAAGCAGAGCAGTGATTCCTGAGATCTGATTCTTAATCAGATTTTCTTTCTTTTATTATTATTAAATCATAGCTGTGTACATTAGTGCAATCAAGGGGTACAATGTACTGGTTTCATGTATAATCTGAACTATTTTCATCAAACTGTTTAACATAGACTTCATGGCATTTTCTTAGTTATTGTATGAAGACCTTTGTATTCTGCATTCAGTTAAGTTTCTCCTGTACCCTTCTAAAATGCACCATAGGTGTGGCCCCACCAATTACCCTCCCTCCACTCCAACCTCGCCCCTGCCCTCCCCTCCCTTTCCCATTTTCCCATATTCTTGTGCTATAGTTGGGTTATACCCTTTAAAAACCTTTAAATTAGATTCATAGTAGGGCTGAGTACATTGGAGACTTTTTCTTCCATTCTTGAGATACTTTGCTAAGAAGAATATGTTCCAGCTCCATCCAAGTAAACATGAAAGAGGTAAAGTCTCCATCTTCCTTTAAGGCTGCATAGTATTCCATGGTATACATGTACCACAACTTATTAATCCATTCGTGGGTTGATGGGCACTTGGGCTTCTTCCATGACTTGGCAATTATGAATTGGGCTGCAATGAACATTCTGGTACAGATATCTTTGTTATAATGTGATTTTTGGTCTTCTGGGTATATACCTAATAAAGGAATTATAGGCTCGAATGGCAGGTCTATTTTTAGATCTCAAAGTACTCTCCAAACATCCTTCCAAAAGGAACATATTAGTGTGCATTCAACATCTCTGGTTTTGGGATTTTGTCATGTGGGCTAATCTTGCTGGAGTTAGGTGATATCTCAAGGTAGTTTTGATTTGCATTTCTCTGATGATTAAGGATGGTGGGCATTTTTTCATGTGTCTGTAGGCCGTGCACCTGTCTTCTACAGAGAAGTTTCTCTTCAAGTCCTTTGCCCACCCTGAGATGGGATCACTTGTTCTTTTCTTGCTAATACGTTTGAGTTCTCTGTGGATTCTGGTTATTAAACCTTTGCCGGAGGCATAACCTGCATACACTTTCTCCCATTTTGAGGGCTGTCTGCTTGCTATACTTACTATGTTCTTAGCTGTACAGAAGCTTTTTAGTTTGATCAGGTCCCAGTAGTGTATCTTTGATACTGCATCAATTGCCTGGGGAGTCCTCCTCATAAAATATTCACCCAAGCCAATTCCTTCAAGAGTTTCTCCTGCACTTTCTTGTAATATTTTTATAGTTTCATGTCTTAAGTTTAAATATTTAATCCAGTGAGAGTCTATCTTAGTTAATGGTGAGAGGTGTGGGTCCAGTTTTGGTCTTCTACAGATTGCCAGCCAGTTCACCCAGCACCATTTGTTAAATAGGGAGTCTTTTCCCCACTGAATGTTTTTAATTGGCTTGTCAAAGATCAAATAGCGGTAAGTAGCTGGATTCATCTCTTAGTTCTCTATTCTGTTCCAAACATCTACCTCTCTGTTTTTGTGCCAGTACCATGCTGTTTTGATCACTATTAATTTATTGTAGAGTCTCAGGTCTGGAAGTGTGATTCCTCCTGCTTTGTTTTTATTTCTGAGTAATTTCTTGGTTATTCGAGGTTTTTTTCTGATTCCATATAAAAAGAAGTATTATTTTTTGGAGATCTTTAAAATATGGCAATGGAGCTTTGATAGGAATAGCATTAAAATTATATATTGCTTTGGCTAGTATAGACATTTTAACAATGTTAATTCTTCCCAGCCATGAGCATGGTATATTTTTCCGTTTGTTAACATTTTCAGCTATTTCTTTTCTTAAAGTTTCATAAGTCTCTTTATAGAGATCTTTCACATCCTTTGTTAGGTAAACTCCCAAATATTTCATCTTCTTTGG
>CAUYRH010009772.1:0-22179 GCA_963574655.1 Perodicticus potto | reverse complement strand
AGGTGATTAGCCCAGTTGAAGAGGTCCCAATCAATTGTCCTAGCCAGCACCGATCTCAAATGGAAGAGTTAAAAAAGTCTCTGGCAACTAGATAGCAGGGATCTGCTGGAAGCTCTTGTATAATTTGCTCCGGTGCTCTGTGATTTCAGGAGGGCACACCCTAGCAAGTAGATTAGTCTGGGAAGGTTGATGCCTCCTTCCCTGCCTTGCCCCTCTGTCGCACCCAGTCAGTGGTAACAATTGTGATCCAGTTTCCTCCAATGAGCAGATGCTCCAGAGGTTTGCACCTGGGTCACAGTGATGTCTGTGGCTCCACAACCAGTCCACTACTCCCTGCCACTATTTGGCAGGGGGAGGTGAAGCCTGACAACCTGGGTACTTGATAGGGGCTGGAGCGATTCACTCAGTTCCAGCCCTGTCCCTGATTGATGTTGCTGCTGGAACAGAACAAGTTCGCAGAATTTATTTCTGTCAAGGCTATTTTCCCTGATCAGACTGGGGCTGCAAATGGGTCTGGCTCAGTCTGTGAATTCTAGCCTTTTGTCTCAGCTTTCATCACCTGAGGGCCAGGTTGGTCCAAAGATAAGCCAAGGAGCCCCTCTGAGAGTATTCTAATCCCTGCACTCTGTTCTGGCAGGTACCGCCTCAGGCAAATCCTTCACGTGCCTTGGTTGCCGGTCCACTCTGCCTGCACCGGAGAAGCCTCTACTGGCACTGGAGAAGCTGCCTGCTTCCCCTGGCCGCCCAGAACTGGGAGTGTCTCCTCAAAACATCCCCAGGGGTGCAGCTCTCCTGCTAGTGTTCCCGGAGCTGGCTGCCATTTTGTGCCTCAGGAGACCTTCCCACAAGCCAGGTCTCCCCTCGGCTCACTCCCCTCTCACCACTCCTGAGCCGGAAAACCAGCACAGTTCACCAACAGTCTGTGCCCGTCCACATCCCTCAAGAAAATCTCCAAGAATCTGGACTCTGTGGGGGACAGGCCTCCAGACCTCGGGGTGAGAGTGGAGGGGAACACCAGGAACTCCGACTTGTAGGTAGAGAGTATATACAGTTTTATGCCAGGCTGGAGAGCGCTGCAGCACCCTAGAAGGGGAAGAAGGTTTGGTTTTTAGTCCAATGGGGTAGGATGGGAGGACGTCCGGACTCTGCCGGCTGGTTTGTATGGAGGTTGGGGGAGGGGACTCCCGTCCACTTGGTGATATGCTCTGTACCTTTTTGTTTGTTTCCTCGGGGTCTCAGGTCTCCCCAGCAGGGTTGATGTGCGCTCTTCGACCTTTTCTTTTGGCTCAGATCCAAACCATTGGCTTTCTTGCTGAGTTTCTGTCCTTTAACACTCCTTCATGGGAACCTCTGAGGAAAGCTGGCTACCAAGAAATTTTTCTTTAAAAAATAATAAATTTACTAAACAACTAACTTGTGGGGAGATACTTTGAGATAATGTACGTAGTTTATCAAACTTTTGTCCTCTAATTTTAGCATCCATGGTGAATCTTGCTTGAAACAAGTATTATTGCAGTGTTCACCAAATGTGATTTTCTATTTTTACCATTCCTTCTATATTTATTTTTCTTCCTCCCTGTTTGATTACTTGTGATAGCATGGACTCATATTTTATTCAGTGGGTTATAACTCATTACTAAGGTTATTTATCTTCTTGCTCAGATTGGTCCCGATGGGCCATTTGGAGCCCCTAAAAGTTGGTTCCTGTGTTCTTTTTTCTTTTTTTTGCAGTTTTTGGCTGAGGCTGGGTTTGAACCTGCCACCTCTGGCATATGGGGCTGGTGCCCTACTCCTTTCAGCCACAGGCACCACCCGGTTCCTGTGTTCTTTCAAGGTGCCCTCCTCCAAGAGTATTTCCATATTTTTTGCTACTACAAATTATTCCAGGCTTTTCTTGGTGTTTCATTGCCCAGACCTGGAATCAGCCATTAATGAGAATCAACAGTTCCTTTTAGTGAAGCGTGGCATGTAGAAGACAACATCTGAGCATTAGATGTACTAATTGCCTCGAGGTATTACTGTTGTCAGACACTCTCCGAGAACTCAGCTAGGTAATGTACGTATGTATATACATCTATATGTGTGTCTGTGTGTGTGCACGTGCATGCTCACTTATATTTACATCTATATTTACCTCTCTATATATCTATGTAAGTAGAAAACTGTGAGTTACAATGCCTTTGATTCCAGTCCAACACCATAGTGTTCACTAATTTTCTTCTTTGCTATAATCAATAACTCTATTCTCCAACAGCAAGTAACCTGGCTCCCATTATTTGTAATATATTACCTCCTTGATCGTTCTCCTGAATGTACCATCCTCCCATAAGCCATCACCACCCATTTGCTTACATGGAAGCCCTCCTCACTACACTTGGGCTGAGACATACTATCTGCTGTCCTGTGAATGGGATGCCTTTCCCATCCCACTTAGGTTCTAACACTTTGTGCCTCCTTGCCATTCTCCTCTCTTATCCATTACCTGAAGCCCATAGCCACATGGAGAATAGTAGATAATCTAAATGCAGGCTGGGTTCTGTTAGCAAGGAAGAAGGGGAAAGTGTATTCTGGATAAGCAACCAGGAGTGCCTGCTACAAGAATCCATTGCCATTTTGGAATAAGTACCCATTTTCCTTTGGAAACTTTTTATGTGTTCAAACTGTCCTTGTGGTTTGAGTGGGGCCAGACCCATCCCTGGGTCCTATGAAGGCAGGTTAACCATATTGCAAGCCCTTGACCACTGTACTTGGTTCAAGAATGGGCATATGACCTATGACAGGCCCAGAAGAGCTTTGCCTTAAATTGCTAAAATGATTATATAGAAATAGAATCTCTTCCAACTGGTATTGCAACGCCTGGAGCTGCTGATAGTCATCAATCACCACATCTGAAAATGAAGCCAACCTAAAGGAAAGCAGATTTGTGACTTGGAGAGAAACATTCCACATATCACTGTTTAAGCATTTGACCCAGCCATGCCTGAAGCTAGATTCCTTGGCCTTACTTATGTGAACTAATAATTTCTCCTTTCTGCTTAAAACCAAAAGAACTTTAACTGATACAACTGGACTATAGCTGGTTTTTATATTTCCCCAGCAGAAGGAGGCTTATGTACTATAATTCTTTCTTTCTTTCTTTTTTGAGACTCTTTTTTTAGAGTCTTGCTCAGTATCCTTGGGGTTGAGTGCTGAGGCATCCTAGCTCACAGCAACCTCAAACTCGTGGGCTAAAGAGATCCTCTTGTCTCAGCATCCTGAGTAGCTGGGACTACAGGCACCTGCCATACTCCCAGCTAGTTCTTCTAATTTTTTTTTTAGTAGAGATGGGGTCTTACTTTGCTCACGCTGGTCTCCCAATTCTTGAGCTCAGGTGATCCACCTGCCTCAGCCTCCCAGAATGCTAGGATTACAGTTGTGAGACACACTGTAATTCTTAGCATCATCTACTGGCATGAGGCAAAGAAAATAATTTTGGATTTTAAGTGGGAACTAATGGAAAAATTGAAGGGTCAATAATAGTTAAAAAAAAAATCTCTGGGGGGGGCGGGGCAGCGCCTGTGGCTCAAAGGAGTAAAGTGCTGGCCCCGTATTCCAGAGGTGGCAGGTTCAAACCCAGCCCCGACCAAAAACTGCAAAAAAAAGAAAAATCTCTGGACCCTGATATATTTTTAAATTCTATGCCAGACTTGCTTATCTAGTCTATTTCCTTTCCACATCTGAAAAATAGTGACAACAATACCAAAACTTTCAAATTACCCCTCTCAAAGCTCAGGCAAGGAATTATTAGCACATTTTAAAGCAGCTTCAATTCTTGAAGTGTTGCAACTGTGTTCTTTGTCGTACTTTCCTATGCTGTACTTGTATTCAGCCTCTAGCTTGCAGTCTGTAAAAAGTACTGTTATTAAACACTTGAACATATGGGATATATCACTTTTTAAAAAACAAACTCATACAAGACAGAAGCTTCGAAAGCCACATGTGGGCATCTCAAGAAAGTGGTTCAAAAGGAAGTCGGAAGCCTCAAATGAACAAACAAAATGGTCATTTCAGTCCAAAGACAATGAGTTGGTTTTCTATGTTTGTTTTAGTCATCTGTTTGGCATTGGGACAGAGGTCACTCTTTCAGCCGTGCACTGCGGCATCTTGTCTGGGGTTAGCAAAGAGAAGCAACCCGAAGAGTAGCAGCCAGCAGGACTCAGATGGCATTCGTGCAGGACCAGAGAAGTGTGACTCCAAGCAGCTTCTCTCACACTGTACCTCTCACGTTGTCTCCTGCCAAAAACAGGGGGGTTCTATGAATTTTCTTGCTTTTCTTTTTTTCTTTCTTTCCTTCCTTCCTTCCTTTTGTTTTTTTAAACAGATTTCTCATTTCCTTGGGCTTGTATAATTACTTGCCCTCGGCAGACTGCCCAGGCAGACCGGCCCTTGGCATGGGGCTTTGGTGGTGGGACCCAGACGTGTGGTGGGACCGCCCGGTTGCTACTCGACTACGGTCATTTCCCAGTGGAAGAGACCTAATAGCTATTAATATAATCCTGTAATCGTTTCTTCCAACAATGACTCTATTTCACTCGAAGTAATTAAAATGAATGGCTTTTGTCATTTGGAATCTGAGCACATATGGGTGAATTTTTTGTTCAAAAAAATCAAACTGTAAAGATGGCAACAATATTCCCTGCATTGAGGACAAATGTGATTTCATCATATTAAAAACATGTTGGAAAGCTCTACTCATTCTTATTTCTTCATGCTGCTAAAGTGGACAAAGACAGCTGAGCTAATATTCTGCCTCATACTAATCAGATAAGGAAGAAATTGTGAGTTGGGATAGAGGTGGACCACTTCTGGCAAGTTTAACATTTTAAAGATCTGACAAACAGATCTGACACCCAGCACGTGGTTGTATAAGATCATTGGCAGTTTATTTTTAATTTTCAACAAATAAATTTAGTTTTGCTTTTTTAAAGACAGTCTATCCAGACTTTCTTCTGGAGACTACAAACCCAATACTTCATACCCGGGGAACCTCACCCTACCCTGAAAAAAGAGAAGTTTCACCATTCAATTTTCATAGAATGGCCTAAGGAATGAATGGACTTTATACCCTGGGAGATCTTTGGTATCTTAGGAAGAAGGAAAACATCATTCTTTTCCTCCATTAGTTCTTTTTTTTTTTTTTTTTAATCTGAGAAAGAGTCTGACTCTGTGGGTAGAGTGCTGTGGTGTCATAGCTCACAGAAACCTCAAACTTTTTTTTTTTTGAGACAGTCTCACTTTGTCACCCTCTGTAGAGGCTCTGGTATCATAGCTCACAGCAACTTCAAACTCTTGGGCTCAAGTGATTCTTTTGCCTTAGACTCCCTAGTAGCTGGGACTACAGGTGCCTGCCACAATGTCCGGCTGTTTTCTTTTTTTTTTAGAGATGAGGTCTCGGTCTGGCTCAAGCTGGTCTTGAACCTGTGAGCTCAGGCAATCTACCCACCTTGGCCTCCCAGAGTGCTAGGATTACAGGTGTTAACTACTGCGCTTGGCAACCACAAAGTCTTGGGCTCAAGTGATTTTCTTGCCTCAGCTTCTTGAGTAGCTGAACTATGGATGCCCACCATAACACCCGGCTATTTTTAGAGATGGGGTCTCGCTCTTGCTCAAACTCCAGAGCTCAAGTGATCCATCTGCCTTGACCTCCCAGAGTCCTAGGATTACAGGTGTGAGCCACTGCCTGGCCCCTCCATTAGTTCTGATAGAATCATCTCCAAACCTCCAAGCCTAACAGACCCTGCTTCCTAAACAACTGCAGTTTATTCACTCCGCTATCTCCCTAAGTTGTTCAAGGTCCTGTTATCTCTCACCTGCAAAAGTCACTAAGCTGATGTCCTGGCCCTGATCTTCGACCTTTCCTGAAGGGTGATCTTTTATTCTGTATTCTATAGTGTCCCTCTTTGCTTGAATTTTATCAGTGTCTCCAAGTTGCCTCCACTGCATGGCAGAACACAGTCTTTTAAACCTGGCCCTTCTGATTGCTTCTGCATCTAACAATGCTCACTAACTCTGCTCAGTGTTCCCAGATGCTGACTTACTTGGGAACTCTCTTACTCTCATCTGAGCTTTTGCATATGGTGCTTCCTCCTCCAGGAACCCACTCTGCTGCTTTGTGGCCAGATAAATGACTACTGCTGGAATTCTGAAACTCGGCTCAGATGCCAATGCCTCTCAGACACCTTTCCTGACTTCCCACCTGCTTACAGGTAGGGAACATTCCTCTTTGCCCCCTGTGCTTACCTGCATTATAGAATGTACATCGTTATTCTCTTTTACTTATTTGTCTTACCTACTATCCTGGGAAGGGCTGTGCCTGTCATTTCTACATCTCCATCTCCTACCATGATTCTCAGGTTATCCAGTTGGTGCCTAAATGTTGAATGAATGCACGAATGATGTGGAACATGGGAAATTGATTGTGTATATAAAGTGTAAGCATTGGGGGGTTTTGATTATTTTCAACTGACAATACAATAGCCAATTCAAGGTTATCGTGTAAACCTGTTAGGTAGATAGTAAGGACCTCTGGCTCTTCTGGGGGACAAAGGGTAGGCACCTGGACTTGGTGCTGCCACTTTGATCCTGTCATGAATGATTGGCCACACCTGGGAAAGGAGGGCACACCTTACCAATCAGAATATAGGGCACCAACTGCAAAAAGATACAGTGCAAGAGAGCGCAGGTGCAATAGGGTCTGCAGGGTGACCTAGAACAAGCATAAAGGTAATTATCACTAATTAGCTTAAAACTACATTGTGGTTCATCACCCCAAATGGATTTTCAGAGAGGCTCATAGGAGGTCTGCATGTGCAATAGACTCAGGTCATGTAACTCCAACGGTCTGTCAAAGTGATTCCATGATGACGTCTGAACCATGAGGAGACCCCAATCCAGATGCTATAAAACAAGCCTCCAGACCATAACCAAGGTCTCTTTTGTCATGACAAGGGGTCCCTTCGTTGTCTGTCATGAACCTATCTTGCTCTGTAAACCTACGTCTTGGTCTTGCTCTATAAACCTATCTTGCTCTTCCTCAATAATCTTTATGTGTGCCTTGCTTTTGGTGGGTCTGGTCCTTCTTCAGCCAAGAGCACACTGAGAAACAAGAACAAGATTGACAAATTCGACTTTACCAAGAACAAGATTGACAAATTTAACAAACCTACTCAGTTGGGCATTTCGGGTGAGGTTGTTAGACGTTTTGAAACACATATTGAATCTCTGCTCCAGTTAACTGTAGCAGCACTAAATTATTCAACACAGAACACTGTAAGGCAAGCACATAAATTCACCAGTGGGAGCCAATAAAAGGTGTTAAAAACAGGGAGGAAAGTTACTGATAAAATGTAACAAGGTTTTCAAACAAGGGTAATATTGTTGATTTAAATTGCAGAGACCCTATTCACGCTCACCAGCAAACAAAGGAAATATATTGCAACTTGTTTTTGGAGTATTTAGAAGATATTCTAAATAGTTCTTGAACTCCTACCGAAGTCACAATCTAGCAATATTTGTTATCAGAATTTATGTCCTACCCCTAAAAACCCTGGACTGTATGTTTTAGTAAGGCTGGTTTCCTTACTATTTCCTAAACCTATTATCTTTAGTGCCAGTTCCACGCCCTGTTGTACGCTCCAATATGAATATTCTATCTCCTAACCTTTGTCTCATCCACTTTAGTTCTTTGTCTTTTATTTAAAGCCTAAATCCTGCCACCTTCAAAGAAACCTCCTCCAGCTATGTTGACCCGTATGAGCTGTGCCTTTTCTGATTTTCTACTGCACTCATGCCTATGGTGCTCACAGCTTCTTTTGTACCTTGACTCCAACAATCCTTTATCCCTGTCACAATTGTCAATCCAGTGACACCTTTGCATTGTCTCTACATCTCTTGTATCTTCCTATGTACATGGTATAAATAACCTCCAGGATCAATCATTATAACCACTCCCTTGAGTATATTTTCAACTCCCATTTGTAATACTGCTTAATGAAACCCTTAGGCAGGATTAGTTCCAACTCTCCACCTAGGGTGCAATTGCACTCATAGCTAAGCATGGCCACAGAAAAATTTCACTGTGCTGACTGGTCTTATTTTGAATCCATGATCACTAACCTTGCCATGTTCTAAGGATGTCACAGTGGACTTATTGAAGAGGTTCTGACACCTCTGCCATGTTGTTGCCTGGTTACATATTGTCCTCTAGCTATTTGAGGAGGCTTGTATGACTTCAGAGCAGAACCCCATTGTCCAGTGTGCCTTTTGTTATCCTTAATAATGCTGAGCACATGTATGGTGCCCATGTAAATGGGCCGAGGTCCTTGACTAGGTCCTCTTTCTCATCCTTAGGGCATGGAAGGAATGCCAGGAGACTAGGAAGTTCAACGGAGTGCAGGAGGCCCCTAAACCACTGGAAATTGCACCTCCCAAGGAATACTGACAGGGAGGGTAACAGGAAAGAGATAAATGAGGCTGGACGCGGTGGCTCACTCCTGTAATCCTAGCACTCTGGGAGGCTGAGGTAAGTGGATTGCTGAGCTAATGAGTTCAAGACCAGCCTGAGCAAGAGCGAGACACCCCCACCCCCATCTCTACTAAAAATAGAAAATCTAGGCAGTGCCTGTAGCTCAGAGGGTACTGTGCTGGCCACATACACCGAGGCTGATGGGTTCGAACCCAGCCTGGGCCAGCTACAACAACAACGACAACTACAAAAAGAAAAAATAGCCAGGTGTTATGGCAGGCGCCTGTAGTCCCAGCTACTTGGGAGGCTGAGGCAAGAGAATTGCTTAAGCCCAAGAGTTTGGGGTTGCTGTGAGCTGTGACAACATGGCACTCTCCCAAGGGTGTCATAGTGAGACTCTCTCAAAAAACAAACAAACAAAAACATAAAAATAGAAAAACTGAGGCAAGAGGATTGTTTGAGTCCAAGAGTTGGAGGTTGCTAGAGCTATGATGCCTTGGCACTCTACCTGGGGGGACAGCTTTAGAGTCTGTCTCAAAAAAAAAAAAAAGAGAGAGAGAGATAAATGAGGCTCCTTTATATTTAGTGGAGGCAGTCAATGAAGGCAACAAAAAGATAGTTATTAGGAGGACCAGATCTAGGAGTAGCCTGCCTGGGTTTTTCATTTGACACCGCTAGCAGCTGACTTAGGTAATAATAAATGTAGTTGAAATGAATTGAATCCTGAAAAAAGAATATAGGAATTTAGGCCTTCTTTGGCAGTGGTGGAATCTTATAAGATTACTTTTACTTTACATCAAGGTAATCTATACTACAAACAAATACAACTTCTGGGGAGAAGAGAGATTTCTAGCCAGTCAAAACCTAGAGAAGGTGATAGAGCTGGAAAGCTGAGCTGAGAAGGCTTTGGCATTGCTTGTGTTCAGGGTATGACAGTCATCTCTACTCACCTGATGTGTTCTCTTCACACCCATCAGTCTCTTGTTGCATTTTGGGCTAGGCATAGAGGAGGACATAAGCAAATGTAATAAATTATCCTATCTTTAAAAAGCTGACAGTCTAGCTCAGCGCCTGTGGCTCAACGGGCTAAGGCACCAGCCACGTACACCTGAACTGGCGGGTTCGAATCCAGCCCGGGCCTGGCAAACAACGACGGCTGCAACCAAAAAATGGCCAGGCATTGTGGTGGGCACCTGTAGTTCCAGCTACTTGGGAGGCGGAGGCAGGAGACTCACTTGAGCCCAGGAATTGGAGGTTGCTGTGAGCTGTGATGCCATAGCACTCTATCCAGGGTGACAGCTTGAGGCTCTGTCTCAAAAAAAAAAAAAAAAAAAGCTGACAGTCTGTCTGGGTAAGAGACTCTTGGAGGCAGGCACTCAAAGTGCCACAATGAATGATCAGGTATTAGGTTTGGGGAACTACTAAGTTGTCAGAGAAGAGAATAGACAGGTGCCTAAGAACCCAGCCTAGTTGGCAGATGGATTCTTTCACTTCTGTGCTTTGTAAGTCCTGCCGGAGAATCCTGAGTTCACGCATGCATGTTGCATGGCAGGAGACGGGATAATGGGCAGAGCCTGGTCTATGATTTACCCATCTGTCTGTTTTGAAGTTCGTTTGTGAATGTCTACAAAATTTAATCTAAGTATCTGAGCTAGAGAGCTAATCTTTTGGTAAACACTTGCTAGGATAGCTTTCTGCCTTAATTCAGGATCTTAAGGGTTCATCAATCCACCGGTGTATAAAGTCTTACCATTTTCCTTAACGCTAGACACAACTACAAATGCTGGAATACCCCCTACACGCCCCGGGGAAAACATATGTTGATAATGTTATGACACATTTAAGGGTAAATCTTAGCTTTGACTTCACTAGAAAATCGAGCATAAATGGGTAAGATGAGGGAAAGAAATGAGCAGTGACCCAAGGGCACATCCGCCAACATACACACATCCTTTTTCTGCACTCCGCTGCTGTGGCCTTTGTAGCTGTCTTGGATGGAGGTAAAGAATGTCCTGATATGACAAATCTCTAAAAAGTTCCTGGCTATGAGGAAGGTAAGGGCATATGCTGTAATTCAGGAGATAACCAAGTTGACTAACCTATTTCTTTAAATCATTTATTCTTTTATTCAGGCACTGACTCTCTGGTGTCTTTCATGTTTAAATGTTATGTTTGTTTGGACAGAGAAGGAAGGAAAGAGTGACATCAATAATTAAATATGAACTGTAGGGAGAGGCAGTAATGAGACACATTGTCCTTATAACATCATTCTCACAAAAACATGCCTGGGCTGCAGCTTCTGATTGAAGTCACTTATTTCAAGAGGTTTTCCCACCACTATTAACTCTGCCAGGATCTGATGTAAACCAGTCCACACTAGATTTTATGAGATTTCTTTTAAAAAGCAAAAAAACCTTCCTTTGTTCAGTCAAAGCTTTCCTAGACTATAATACAGAACGAGGGAAAAGGCAATATCCAATTAGCACCATCATATTTTAGCAAGCATCTGAGATCTACATCTGGTTTGAATTAATTTGGGATGGTTAATAATTATCATTTGACCCTTATTTGTCAAAGTTGAGTCCCAGCAGTTACTAGTTCTAGTTTACGTAACATGCAACCAATAATAATGCTAGCTAAGGTTTATGGAGTTCTTATTATGTGCCAGTCCCTCACTGAGCAAAGATTCTCATTTACATTGCTAATGTAAGTGAATGGTAGCTTTCAGCTGTGATTGGGTTGCAAGTGGGTGTGGATCAACTAATTAAAGAGAGCAACTTGGATGGCACCAGTGGCTCAGTGGGTAGGGCTCCGGCCCCATATACTAAGGGTGGCGGGTTCAAACTCAGCCCCAGCCAAACCGCAACAACAACAAAAAATAGCCGGGTGTTGGGGTGGGTGCCTGTAGTCTAAGCTACTCAGAAGGCTGAGGTAAGAGAATCACCAAAGCCCAAGAGCTGGAGGTTGCTGTGAGCTGTGACACCATGGCACTCTACCTAAGGTGACAGCTTGAGACTCTGTCTCAAAAAATAAATAATAAATAAATAGCAATTTAAGTGAAGAATCCCAAGAAAGTGATGCATAAAGACCTTAAAACATTCCGTTTTAATTCAAAAAATGTATAAAATTCTATTTATCTGCCAGTTTCTTTCTTTCTTTTTTTTTTGTGAGAGAGAGTCTCACATTGTCGCCCTCAGTAGAGTGCTGTGGCATCACAGCTCACAGCAAACTCCAACTCTTGGGCTTAAGAGATTCTCTTGCCTCAGCCTCCTAAGTAGCTGGGATTACAGGCGCCTGCCACAACCCTTGGCTATTTTTTGGTTTCAGTTGTCATTGTTGTTTGGCAGGCTGGGGCTGGATTCGGACCTGCCAGCTCCAGTGTATATGCCTGGCGCTCTGAGCCTCTGAGCTACAGGCGTTGAGCCTGTCTGCCAATTTCTTGATGCTTAGCCAAGGAATTTTTTTCTAGTATATGTCCGCTGAATGGAGTTGTGCTTTGGATTTTTTTGCTTTGCTTTGTTTTGTTTTTGCCTTTCTTAAACCACACCCATAATTCATAGTGTACAGTTGAACATTTGCTTTTTTTAAAGAGTACCAGGGAACTTCAGTACACTTGGGAAACATCTTTTTAATATATTTTTTAATTTTTATTTTATTTATTATTATTTTCTCTTGCCTCAGCCTCCCGAGTAGCTGGGACTACAGGCGCCCGCCACAACACCCGGTTTTTTTGGCCGGGGCCTATTTTGAACTCGCCACCTTCAGTATATGGGGCGGGAGCCCTAATCCTTAGAGCCACAGGTGCTGCCCAACACTTGGTTATTTTTTGTTGCAGTTTGGCTGGGGCTGGGTTTGAACCCGCCACCCTCAATATACGAGGCCAGCACCCTACTCACTGAGCCACAGGAGCCGCCCAGAAACATCTTGAACGCAAAATATCTCTAGATTTTCAGGATTTTTCTCCCAGTCTTTTCCAGCCATCTAATTTACACAATTATCTTTCTTTTTCTTTTTTTTTTTTTTTTTTGAGACATAGTCTCACTTTCTTGCCCTCGTAGAGTGCCAGCAAACTCTTGGGCCCAAGCAATTCTCTTGCTTCAGACTCCCGAGTACCTGGGACTTAAGGCTCTTGCCAAATTGCCTGGCTAAATATATACATATATACATATATATATATATATATATACACACACATATATATTTTTAGAGACGGGGTCTCACTGTTGCTCAGGCTGGTCTGGAACTCTTGAGCTCAAGTGATCCACCCACCTCAGCCTCCCAGAGTGCTGGGATTACAGGCATGAGCCACCTTGCCCACTCACAATTATCTTTCAATGATTTACCTTTCCTGAGATTTTCAAAAGCATTTAAGTGGGTTTTTCTAAGTTTGCATGCATTTACATCTCTTTAATTAAATGAACTAACTATAATGACAAGTACAATGGCATAAATAGTGTTGGGAATAAACACAATGACTTGAGATTTGTAAATTAATTGGTGAGGCAGACGTGTGCACACATAGGAACAGTGACTGGATGACTAGTCCGTAATTCTCAGTTATTCCCAGGAATATTGAGAAGGCCAGTTATTTGTGAAAGGTTACAGAGCCAAAGATAAAAGACTATTCCAAGGCATGAGACCAAAGGAAAATGGAGGCCCGCTTTGTGCAATTAAAATGGCTTTTATTCCACCTGGGTACAGGTGGGGTGAGATCTCCAATTAAGAAGAAATCTACATGTGGGTAATGGCAGATAAGGGATTTAAAGGGCTAGGGAGACAAAGATTGGTCTGTCCACCACTTCCTGGGAGGGACATACGCTCAATTCTTCCAGGTGGGTTAGTTCTGCCTGGGCAGGTTAGCCTCACTTGGGCAGGTACACCTGGTTCTATCAATTTAACCTCTTTAAGCCTCTGTTTCTTCATCTTCAAAATGAAGGAAATAATAGTCCCTACTTCCACGGTTGCTACTGGGGTCAAATAAAATCAATTATGTAAGGTATTGGCACATGGAGGAAGCTCAGTAAATAGCATTTTAGGAAAAAAAAAAAAAAGGAAAGCCAATCACCCATTTCTCCTCATTTCTCCCCTGTGCTCACTGTTGTGATCAGAGACATTTTTTCTTGCCTTCCCACTCATGGTTCAGCTTATTCTTAAATCCTACGTAATGCTTCATTTGGCTGTGTCACCCCATACTGATTCTTCCCTTCTAATAACTTACCACCTACACCACACTATTCGCAATTCATTTCAATATCAAATTCTCACCCGAAGCAAGTATAAAAAAAATCATAGCCTCAGGCACCTGTGAACAGCTGACCCCAAAGACTGTTCTTTAAGGAAATCCCTTGCTAACTTCTCATAAGCAAGAACATGCAAATTGTACCTATATCTAGCACCTAAAACTAGGGCCTGTCCGAGTCCACACTAATAATGAATTACAAGTTTACCTTACAGGTAGGTCAGAGAACTGGATTCAAGGCAGAATCAGACGTTCTTCCCCCTACTCAGAGACGTCTACATAATTGACGTTTCCTTTATTCCCATTTTATGTGAAGTATAGATTTCCTGGGACTTAAAAAAATGTAGCCACTACCTCTTCAGCCTCCCTTGCCCCTGTCTTTTTCTAGTCTCTGTATGCCTTTAAAACGCTGAAGGTGGCCAGGCACAGTGGCTCATGCCTGTAATCCTAACACTCTGGGAGGCCAAGGCAGGTGGATTGCTTGCCTCAGGAGTTCAAGACCAGCATGAGCAGCAAGAGGAAGACCTGTCTCTATTAAAATTAGAAAAACTAACTGGGCATTGCAGCAGGTGCCTATAGTCCCAGCTACTGGGGAGGCTGAGGCAAGAGGATCACTTGAGTCTGGGAGCTTGAGGTCTCTGTGAGCTATAATGATGCCATGGCACTCTACCCTGGATAACAGAGTGAGACTCTGTTTGGAAAAAAATTAAAAACAAATAATAAATAAGTGCTGAAGATTCCAACCTCCCCTTCAGAAAAACAGCCACAGCATGTTTGTGGTTCATATTTTTCCCAGTAGCATCTTCAAAATCTTGACTTAATAACTCTCCCTTGATTGAGATTTTTGCCTCAGTCATTTATGTGGGTTGACCCAAGGCTGTAGTCAAAATGCAGAGATATAATGAAGAATATGACAAATACTCTGTCTTCAACATTTAATTTCCAGTTTAGTTAGTGATATAAAAGAAATACACAATTGGACTTCATTAAAATAAAAAAATATATTTTTCGGGTGGCGCCTGTGGCTCAGCAAGTAGGGTGCCGGCCCCATATACCCAAGGTGGCAGGTTCAAGCCCGGCCTCGACCGAACTACAAAAAACAAAAAAAAAAAAAAAAAAAAAAAAAGAAAGAAAGGAAAAAAAATGTATTTTTCAAAAGATGACATAATGAGAGAGGATACCCGGGAAGGATGAGGTCTAGAACAGAGGGTTTCTCAAGGAGACCCCAAGGATATACCTGCAGGGTCCTCCCCAGGGTGACTCAGCTCTTATGAATTTGTAGAAACTTAACTTCCTAGGACCTGGAAATTTTTGTTTCTGAGAAATCCTGTAGTTCTATAGGGGTTCTCCCACTTGATTCAAACTGACCAATGAGAAAGGCACCCATGGGCTGGGCTTTTTTGACATTCCCTATTGAGATAAAAAGGGAATGACCAAGTCAGCTAGGGAGCTTGGCCATTTAGAGATTTTTAGATTTGCCATAGCTCTGCCAGCTGGAAAAAAAGCCTTTTTGTTAAATATGGTGTTTGGGTGTTCATTCTCTCCATTGGGCCTCGTCTTCCTGCAACACTAAGACTATAAAAAGGCAAGTTACAGACTGCAGGTAAGTTTTTTTGTAGTGTACATCTGACAAGATTTATATCCAGAATATATAAAGAATTTCTGCAAATCATTGAGGAACAGAAGACTTGAATAAATACTTCACAAAAGAGGATATGGGCAATAAAAATGTGTTTCACATCATTAGTCATCAAGGAAATTTAAATGAATAGCAAAAAATTAGCAACAGAATTTCTTTTTCTTTTCTTTTCTTTATTTTCAGGTTAAAGTGAGGGTACAAGCAACTAGGTTACAATGTTTACATCTGTTAGGTAAAGTCTCTCTCCTAGTTGTGTCCTCCACCCCAGAGGTGTGCCATATGCCATTAAGTGGGAGCACAAGAGTGGTCAAGCTTATGGAGCTACTGGAGCTTTCTTTCACTGCTAGTCAGAGTTAACAAAAGCTGGACAATTGTGCCTGAGGCCACACCAGAAGAACAAGGACAAGTGGTTGAGAAGGAAAGAGAACATATAGCTTTGCTGGAAAAGGAGGAAAATGTTATACTATCATCTCAAAGTACCAGATTTCTAATTTATAAGAAGAAATGCAGAACTTTTAAGAGGGGTCTCAGTTCGAGGCTATTGTCATTCAACTGCAGTTAACCATTCTAATCTTCTGATATCCAAAGAAGACAAAGCTGGGAACTCCACCAACTTGGAAGGCCCACCCAGGACAAGCAGGTGGGCCTCCGTCCTGACAGTTCAGCTGAGCCATCTCCTACAGAACAAAGAACAAAAACCATTCTCCTGACCCTTTGACCACTGAGGCAGGGATGGAGGTCTCAGTTCCCCAAAAGAGAGGGGCACATGTTAAAGAGACAGAAACCATTTTTCCCATTTTTTTTAGGCCATTCTCTCTGTGACATGAATGTAAATTGGTACGACCAGTTTAGAAAACTGGCAACATCTACTACTTCTAAACAAATACATGCTCTGTTTTCATCAATTCCACTTCAGTTTTATAATTTTTTAAAGTTGAAATATACATAGCAAAAACATACATATAAAACTGTTCATAGCAGTATTATTCATAATATCCCTAGAGACCACCCAAATATGTATTGACAGAAAAATGGATAAATTGTGACATATTCATATAATAAAATACCACACGTCAATGAAAATAACAAACTGTTGCTACACTGAAACATGAATTAATTTCACAAGTGTAATACTGAGTGAAGGAAGCCAGACACAAAAGCATTTTGGCTGTAGGATCCCACTGTCCATAGTAAACTATATAAAAGCAGCCAGAACTAGTCTATGGTGCTTTGTCAGAATAATGATAACCTCTGGAAATAATGAGAAGAGGGAAATTAAAGGAAGTCTCTGCATGGTTGTAATATAAGTATTTTCAATTTGTAAAAAAAATCATTTGTGCACTTTTCTGTATGTTATGTATTATAAAAATCTGTAATGAAAAACAGACAGTATTAGCTATTGAGGGAAAAATAAGGCCAGGTAGTGGAGGTGGCTCATTCCTATAATCCCAGCATTCTGGGAAGCCACGGCAGGAAGATCCCTTAAGCTCAGGAGTTTGACACCAGTCTGAGCAAGAGTGAGACCTCGTTTCTACTAAAAATAGAAAAATCAGCTGAGCGTTGTTATGGATGCCTGAAGTTCCAGCTACTCAACAGGGAAGGCCAGAGGATTGCTTGAGCCCAGGAGTTAGAGGTTGCTGGCACCACCGTACTCTAGCCTGGGCAACAGAGTAAGACTCTGTCTCAAAAAAATAAGATGAGCATAAGGAAAAATCTTAAAGTATTGAAGGCCCAGTTTTTTTTTAATCTATTTATGTATTTATTTATTTTTCCATTTTTATTTATTTTTTTTAATTCTTCTTTTTTTTGCAGTTTTTGGCCAGGGCTGGGTTTGAACCTGCCACCTCTGGTATATGAGGCCGGTGCCCTACTCTGTGAGCCACAGGCATCACCCTGAAGGCCCAGTTTTTTGGCCATAAAAGAATCGTAAATGACATGTGGTAGAGCTAGAAGGACTATATGGTAGAGCTAGAAGGATGGAAGAAATTATGGTAGGTGGATTTTTTAGTTTTGCCTGGGAAGGTACAAGATGAGGTGGAAGATTACAAGGAAAGAGCATTCCTTTAGGCACATGCTTTGAACAGCTAGGACAGAGATACAGCAAATGCCAAAAAAACAGCAAATATTTCAGTTTGGCTGGAGAGTCAGGCCAAGACAATGAGAAAAAATAGGTTATAATTTCATGTGTAGGGCCTTGAAAATCAGGCTGAGGAATATGAACTCTATTCAATAGGAAATATGGACTGGGAATGGTGGCTCACGCTAATCCCAGTACTTTGGAAGGCTGAAGTGGGAGGATCACTTGAGACCAGGAGCTTGACAGCAAGCTGGGCAACATAGCTAGACCCCATTTCTACAAAAAAAAAATTTAAAAATTAGCCAGGCATGGTGTCATGTCATATGTGCCTGTAATCCCAAAACTTTAGAAGCTAAGGTGTGAATATTATTTAAACCCAAGAGTTTGAGGATGGCTGGGCGTGGCGGCTCACACTTGTAATCTCAGCACTTGGGAGGCTGAGGCGGGTGGATTGCCTGAGCTCATACGTTCAAGCCCAGTCTGAGCAAGAGCAAGACCCTATCTCTAAAGAAAAAATAGCCAGGTGTCATGGCAGGCGCCTGGAGTCCCAGCTACTTGAGAGGCTGAGGCAAGAGTATCACTTGAAAACCCAAGAGTTTGAGGTTTCTGTGAGCTAAGACGTCACGGTACTCTACTGAAGGTGACCAAGTCAGACTCTGCCTCAAAATAAATAAATAAATAAATAAAAATAAAGAGTTTGAGGCTGTGGTGAGCTGTGATTGCACCATTGCACTGGAGCCCTAGGAAACAGACCTTTTCTCTTAAAGAAAAAAAAAGAAAGTCCAGGCACCATGGCTCATACCTATAATTCTAGCACTCTGGGAGTCCGAGACAGGTGAATTGCTTGAGCAGGTGTAGTTTACTTGCGCTCATGAGTTTGAGACCAGCCTGAGCAAGAGCGAGTAGAGTATTGTCTCTACTACCAGTGGAAAAACTAGCCATCCAAGACTCCATCTGGAGTCAATTTTTGTAAGTGGTGACAGGTGCGAGCTCAGTTTCCGTCTTTTACATGTGGTTGTTCAGTTCTCCCAACACCATTTTTTGAATAGCGATTCTTTTCCCCAGTGTATGCTTTTGTTTGGTTTACCAAAGATCAGATGCCTATAAGAGCCTGGTTTCATCGCTTGGTTTTCTTTTTTGGTTCCATATGTCTATGTCTCTATTTTTGTGCCAAAACTATGCTGTTTTGATCACTGTGGATTTAAAATGTAACCTAAAGTCTCATAGAGTGATGCCTCCAGCTTTGTTTTTATTACAAAAAATAGCCTTGGCTATATAGTATTTTTTCTGGTTCCATATAAAACAAAGAACTGTTTTTCCAGTTCTTCAAAGTATGATGTTGGCATTTTAATGAGGATTTCATTGAATCTGTAGATTGCTTTGAGTAGCATGGACATTTTCACAATGTTGATTCTTCCCAGCCACGAGCATGGTATGTTCTTCCGTTTGTTGATATCTTCTGCTATTTCTTTTCTTAAGGTTTCATAATTCTCTCTCTCCCTTTTTTTTTTTTGCAGTTTTTGGCTGGGGCCAGGTGTGAACCAGCTACTTCTGGTATATGGGACTGGCACCTTACTTCTTTGAGCCACAGGCATCGCCCCTCATAATTCTCTTTATAGAGATTCTTCACCTATTTTGTCAAATATATTCCTAGGTATTTCATTTTCTTTGAAGCTATTATGAAGGGGATTGTATTCTTGATTACCTTCTCAACTTAACTGTTATTGGCCTATACAAAGGCTACTGATTTGTGGACATTGATTTTATGCCCCAAGATGTTCCGGGATTTCTTGATCACTTCCAGGGGTGTTGTGGTTGAGTCTCTGGGATTCTCTAAGTGTGAGATCATATCACTGGCAAAGAGTGAGAGTTTGACCTTCTCTGCCCCATTTGGATCCGCTTTATAGCTTTCTAGTGCCTGTTTGCATTAGTTATAATTTCCATAACTATGGCTTTTTTTTTTTTTTTTTTTGAGACAGAGCCTCAAGCTGTCACCCTGGGTAGAGTGCCCTGGCATCACAGCTCACAGCAAACTCCAACTTCTGGGCTCAAGTGATTCTCCTGCCTCTGTCTCCCAAGAAGCTGGGACTACAGGTGCCTGCCTCAACGCCCATTTATTTTTTGGTTGCAGCCCTCATTGTTGTTTGGTGGGCTGAGGCTGGATTTGAACCTGCTAGCTCAGGTGTATGTGGCTGGCACCTTAGCCACTTGAGCCACAGGCGCCGAGCCTCCCAGCTTCTTGGGTTGAGTTTACATCCCTTGTATCTGTGTTTAGTTTCTGTTTAGAGGATCTGTCCAGTTCTGTCAGTGGGGTATTAAAGTTCCCAGCTATTGTGGTGTTACAGGATATCATATTGCTCAGACTAATTAAGGTCTGTTTCAAAAATATGGGAGCATTTAAGTTGGGTGCATAAATATTTAGAATTGAAATGTCCTCTTGTTGTATTATTCCCTTGACCAATATGAAGTGACCTGTAGGAAAACTTTAAATCATTAGACTTTTCTATTTCTCTATGTTCTATCTCAATTAAATTTCATATTTTCTGAGAGCAGACTATATTTCATAATTTCTTATTCCCACCTCCTAATCCAATGCTTTGTATTCAGAAAAAAATATTTGGTGGGATTTTTTTTTTTTAATTGAGACAGAGTCTCACTTTGTCGCCCTGTGTAGAGTGCTGTAGCATCATAGCTTACAGCAACCTCAAACCCTTGGGCTCACGCAATTCTCTTGCCTCAGCCTCTCTTATAGCTGGGACTATAGCTCCCTGCTACAATGCCCAGCTATTTTTGTTTCTTTGTTTTGTTTTTTATTTAGCAGGCCCAGGCTAGGTTCGAACCTACCAGCCCCAGAGCATGTGGCTGGTGCCCTAACCACTGAGCTATGGGCACCTAGCCAGGAGATTTTTTTTTTTTTTTGAGACACAGTCACACTCTGTTGCCCAGGCTAGAGTACCATGGCATGATCCTAACTCACAGAAACCTCAAACTCCTGGGCTTATGTGATCCTCCTGCTTCAGCCTTCCCCCAAGTGGCAGAACTGCAGGCATGCACCACAGTGCCCTGCTAATTTTTTCTATTTTTAGTAGAGGCAGGGTCTCACTTTTGCTCACTCTTGAACTCCTGAGCTCAAGGGATCCTCCTGCCTGGGTCTCCCAGATTGGTAGGATTACAGGCATGAGCTACCATGAAAACAATTGAGCTTGATTGTTACCACAACAGGGACAGCGTGTGGCCAGGACCTCTGCTTACTGCTTCAGGTAGAGCAGAGTTTGACTCTGCTTTCCAGTTTTAGTTTTGCCAAATTCAATAATGCTCTGGCCCCACAAACTAGTTGAGCAGGAAAAGAATTTCCAAAGACAATCAAAGAGTCATTACATGTCAAACACCCTTGTGTTTAATTCTGAGGGACATCTGGATGTAAGAGAAGGATTGTTTCCCAAGGAAGTTCTTCATTCAACCAACATATATTAAAGTGCCTTCTCCATGTCAGATACTTTAAGGAAATCACAGTATTTGGAAAATGCTTCTTAAATAAATTTATGGGATTTAAAATTTTAAACATTAGCAACATGGATGTGGACACCTTTAATGACACTTAGTAGTCAGATCATGCTTAAATAACCCAGTCATCAGGCCCCAGGAACAACTAAAATTTGTCTTACAATCATCTTGGCTCTTTGAGAATATAAACATAATTTGAGATTTTCATTATTTTCTAAGACCAGCTTTGGCACCTGGGCCTTATACGAAGCCAGAAACTGATTTTTTTTTCTTTTTTTTGTAGTTTTTGGCCAGGGCTGGGTTTGAACCCACCACCTCCAGAATATGGGGCTGGTGCCCTACTCCTTTGAGCCATAGGCGCCTCCCCAGAAACTGATTTACTAAAATATCTTTTGAAAAGCAGTGTGGGCATTAGGTTTACAAAACAACTTTGATTTATTTCCTAAATAATTACTGAAAGGTTGTGGGTTTTATTTCCTGTGGTCTAGACCAGTGCTACCCAAAAGAACATTTTGCAGTGGTAGAAATGCTCATTCTGAGCTGTTTATGCAATAGCCCCTAGACACATGTGACTACTAAGCAGTGGAAATGTAGCTAGGATAGTCGAGGAACTAAATTTCATTTAAATTTAGTTAATTTTGATTTAAATTTTAAAGAGCCGCATGTGACTAGTGGCTAGCATATTGGATAGCACAGCCCCGAGTGGTACTATTTACTTCCTCGAAGAGTATTTACCTCCTCTGCCTCCCAATCCTGCCAATACCACAATTTAATGCTGAAGAAATGTTTTATACAACTGAGCTTATATGTTGCTTATTTTGCTGAAATTTCTCAGAAACCTAGTGGAGGTGGTAAGGATTCCTGTACTATCAATTTTGTTGAATACCACGGGTATTTATTGGCCACTAAGTGCCAAACTCTGTGTTAGTGTGTGGGAGTCATTAGGAAGATGGTCTTTGCTTTGGAGAAGCCTGCAGCCTAGCTCATAGGCAATTTAGTTTCATTTAAGAATTATCTCTTTGGCGGTGCCTGTGGGTCAGTGAGTAGGGTGCTGGCCCCATATACCAAAGGTGGTGGGTTCAAACCCAGCCTCGGCCAAACTGCAAAAACAGAAAAATAGCTGGGTGTTGTGGTGGGCGCCTGTAGTCCCAGCCACTCGTGAGGCTGAGGCAAAAGAATCGCCTAAGTCCAAGAGTTAGAGGTTGCTGTGAGCTGTA
>CAUYRH010009770.1:0-35545 GCA_963574655.1 Perodicticus potto | reverse complement strand
CTGAAGCACAAGTTACTGGGTGATGTTTCATTCTACATTCCCAAGCACAAGACACAGGCAGAGTGCCAACATCCTCCTCTTCTACTTTGGGTAGGTAGTCGGGGTTCTGGATTTGTTGCAGGAGTTGCCACATCACATAGTAGATAGTCAGCCTCTGGAATCCACTGAAAGTAGAAACAGCAGCTACAGCATAAGCATCCATATTTCCAAAGAGCATCCAGTCACCCACATGCATTTCTGGCAGGTCACAGTGCTAAACTATCTGGTCAAGACCATCGCATGTTGGTCCCCATATGCTGGATTAATAATACTTCTCATCTGGTTTAGGTCTCTTTTGCAGAAGAGGCTTTACATGAGCATGTTCATAAAGGATGCAATTAAATGATCCATGTACTCCATCATTGATGTAATACATAAAAGTCTGTTCACTGGTCTCATCTTCATCATCAGAGCCTATCTGTTCCTTCAATACAACTTTTTTGGCAATGATATTAACTGCAAGTGTGAAGGCTGATGCAACATAATATCTGCCTGGCTCAGCTATGATTCTCACTCCGGAGTCTGATGGAAAGTACTTGTCCAATGCTGGGTTGATTACACTGGCCATCTCTTCACATCCTCAGATTCAGGAAAGCCACCACCAATACCAAGCAGGTACAAGCTGAAACCAACCTCAGCTCCCATGTCAAAACCTCAGCAGGCATCAGAGATTGCCTGTATGAAGGTCTCAGGATCAGTACAGCCACTTCCATTTGGAAGCTGACACCAATGACATCAGTATTTAGCTCTTTTCCCCATTCCAAAAGAAGTCTGCTGGTTTTGAGTGTGGCACCAAATTTAACACTGAGTCTACAGACTGCTTTGGAATCATTAGTGGCAATCCGCACAAATAACTTGGCCTTTGGATGTGCTCTGGAAACTTTCATCAACTTGGCTTCATTGTCAAAAGTCGTCATCTGGACCCCATTATTGGCAGTATACTTAATTTGAGACACTTGTTTACAAGGATTTGCATAGATAATCCTCTCTGGAATCACCCTGAGCCTTTGCAACAATTGTATTTCAGTCTTGCTAGAACAGTCAAATCCTGTCCTAATGGCAGGGAGGGTCTTCACAATGGCTCTACTGTCATTACATTTGACTGCGTAAAAGGAAGTGACACGAGGAAGAGCTTTAAGCCATCTTCGGTGTTTCTTCAGAGCATCTCCGAGGTCTGCTACATAGAAGGCATCCTTATCATCAGAAGGGGAAACTTCTTTGATTTTTTGGTCCAGAATGTCCTTGGCAGTAAAACCTTCATCAAGTAAGTGGCAGTCAAACTCTTCATTACTAATGTTGTTCATGGTCTCATGATATTTCTTTGAAAAACTAAGAGATAGAATTTATTTATTTATTTATTTATTTATTTATTTTTATTATTATTATTTTTTGTAGAGAGTCTCACTTTATCACCCTCAGTAGAGTGTCGTGGCATCACACAGCTCACAGCAACCTTCATCTCCTGCGCTTAGGTGATTCTATTGCCTCAGCTTCCCTAGCAGCTAGGACTACAGGTGCCTGCCACAACACCTGGCTATTTTTCTGTTTTTGCAGTTTGGCCAGGGCCAGGTTTGAATTGCCACCTTCAGTACATGGTGCCAGCGCCCTACTCGATGAGCCACAGGCGCTGCCCTAAGAGATGGAGTTTAAAGAAATACTTCCAGCTTCTCACAAAGGTAATTCTCCAGGAATTCTGAATCCCACTGCATGTGTCCTCCAGCAACAGTAGAAACATTTTTAGAGCATCCGGGCGCTGCAGGCCAGCCCCAGGGAGAAAACGGAAAGCTGCCGCCTGTACAGACCCAGAGCCAGAGCCGCAGGAGCGCCTGGCTGCCCCCGCCACACCCATCAGCGCCTGGCTCCTGCTTGCCTGAGATGCCCGCCGAGGTGGCGCTGGAGCAGCTGGCAGAAGGGCAACCAGGCGGCGACTTCAGGAACTGACCTCCACATTTTCAATGTCAATAAAAATGGGTTATGGAAAAGCTGTATGTCCTGTTCATGGAGATGAAGCTCTTTAAATGTAAATTAGAACTCCTTTTGCAACTTTTCCAGTGAATCCACACTTGTTTTGTTTGGGAATGCAACCAATGGTTTTTGCCGCTAACAGATTTTGGGGGCCCAGGAGGAGTCTGCTGCTAAACAGGACAGGCAGCGGAGGCAAAAACACCCAGTGGCCTGGATAAATGTCCTTGGTGGGCCGCATGTGGCCCGCGGGCTGTAGTTTGAGGACCCCTGGACGAGAGCAAGGAGAATTTTGGTCAAAGCCTTTTTTTTTAATGTACTGTCCTGCATTTTTAGTGTTACTTAGGATAGGGAAGAGTGTATTTACCCTATTTTTCAAGGAGCAGAAATTCTTCACTTGTGAATTTTTAAAAAATCTTCTATTATACACCTTAGCTTGTGTATGTACTGTATTATTTATTTTTTGTTTCCCTGCTATAGTTTGAATGATTATGTCCCCACCAAAATTCACAGGTTAAAACTTAATTCCTAATGCAGCACTGTTGGGAGGTGGGAATTAATGAAATGTGTTTAGGTCATGAAGGTCTTCTTGAAGGGATTAATGTCAGTCTAACCAGGGTTTGGGGAGTCTAATCTCTTTGGCTCCTCTGCCATGTGAGGACAGCATTCCTTTCTTCCAAAGAATGCAGCATTCCAGGCATTATCTTGGAAACAAAAGGGGTCTTTAACAAACACCAAGCCTGTTAGTGCCCTATACTTAAACTTTTTGGATTCTAGATCTGGATTTTAAGCTCTTCAAAGCAATGACTCTTATTTGTTAAGCAATGCACATGAGATTTTCTCTTCATTATTTTGGGAATTATATTAGTTTACTGTTGCTTTTTATAATAAATTAGAACAAACTTAGTAGCTTAAAGCAGTATATGTTTATTTTGCTATAGTTTTGCAACTCAGAAGTCCTATGGGTCTCAACTGGCTATTTTGCTCTGGGTCTCAAAAGGTGTTGGCTGACCTGTGCTCTTGACTGGAAGCTCTGAGAAAACATCCGCTTACAAACTCACTCAGGTTGTCAGCACCATTTAGGACTGAAGTTCCGGTATCCTGACTAGCTGGGTGCCAAGAGCCTTCAACTCTGTAAGCCACTTGCCTTCATCATGTTGCTCCTAAGAGATCACATATCCAGTGATTCCTTCTCACATTTCTAATCGCTCTGACTTATGTTCTTCTATCTGCTTAGAGAAAGTTGGGCTTGCAATGGCTCATTAGCCTCACAAGGCTTATTTGAGACAATTTCTCTATTTCAAGGTCCATAACCTTAAATATATCTGAAAAGTCTCTTTGCCATGTTAGGTAACATATTCATAGGTTCCAGGAATTAGGACATCTTTGAGGAGCCATTCTGTTTAATGTGGGAATGTTAGAAATTTTCCTGTGAAGAGGTTGCCTTGACATTTAAAATATCATTTACTAGGGAAGGACCTTGAACCTATAACAGCTTGATAAGAGGCTGGATGCCTGGCTGATGTGAAAAATTTTATAAATTTAAACAAATGCAGCATTCGGCAGGATGATCTGGTTCAGCATCAGCCTTGTGCATTAGTGATGTAGAGTAAAAAGCTGTGAGCCAAATTTTTTTCCCAGCATCTCATTAGTTATGGAATCAGAAATTTGCAGCCCGTGTTGCTCATCTTCATTAACTGCAGCTTGCTCATGAATAAGCATGAACATAAACTCAAAAGGCCCCGTCCTATTGAAAATCCAGTTTTTCAATTCAAACTGTGTGTGCGTGTGTGTGTGCACCTGCATGAGTGTGGCATGGCTTGTAATGCACAGTGCTTTCTCTTTCCTTCGCAGATGTTTTGTTTGATATTTTGTATAACAACCTAAGGTTTATTAATTAAAGTTGAGATAGTAACTTGAAGTACCAGCCTTACCCACAACTTTCTTTAGCAAATACTCTATATATCAACAACAGATATGTCTATTTTCTATCCATTTCTTGTGGCTGTAGCCAGTGGAAGTATTCTTTTTTGATCTCTATTTCTGCTCAGCAACCAGTTTTATAAATTGCATATTCTCTTTTCTTTCCTCCCTCACTGATTGCTACTAGAGTTGGAAGCACCTTGAGCCTTTGCAACAATTGTATTTCAGTCTTGCTAGCACAGTCAAATCCCGTCCCAATGGCAGCGAGGGTCTTCACAATGGCTCTACTGTCATTAAATTTGACTGCATAAAAGGGAGTGACACGAGGAAGAGCTTTTAGCCATCTTCGGTGTTTCTTCAGAACATCTCCGAGGTCTGCTACATAGAAGGCATCCTTATCATCAGAAGAGGAAACTTCATTGAGTTTTTGGTCCAGAATATCCTTGGCAGTAAAACCTTCATCAAGCAAGTGGCAGTCAAACTCTTCATTACTAATGTTTGTTCATGGTTTCTTGATGTTTCTTTGAAAAACTAAGAGAAGGAATTTAAAGAAATACTTCCAGCTTCTCACAAAGGCTATTCTCCAGGAATTCTGAATCCCACTGCGTGTGTCCTCCGAGCAACAGTGGAAATGTTATTAGAGCATCCGGGCGCCGCAGGCCAGCCCCGTGGAGAAGCTGGAAAGCCGCCACCTGCGCAGAGCCAGAGCCGGAGCCCGCAGAAGCGCTTGGCTGCCCCACCCCCGCACCTGTCAGCGCCTGGCTCCCATCTGCCAGAGACACTGGGCCAGAGGTGGTGCCAAAGCAGCTGGCAGAGGGGACTGACCTCTACATTTTCAATGTCAATAGAAAATGGGTTGGAAAAGCTGTATGTCCTGTTCATGGAGATGAAGCTCTTTAAATCTAAATTGGAACTCCTTTTGCAACTTTTCCAGTGAATTCACACGTTTTGTTTGGGAATGCAACCAGTGGTTTTTCCACTAACAGATTTTGCGGGCCTGGATGAGTCCGCTGCTAAACAGGACAAGCAGCAGATGCAAAATCTCCCAGCTGGCAGGATAAATGTCCTCGGTGGGCTGCCTGTGGCCGTAGTTTGAGGACCCCTGCCATAGAGAAAGCCAGGATATACTAACTCAAAGTGTTCTATCACTATTAAGCAAATTGACGGCCTGAAGGTGTAATTTAACCTTTGTCTTGCATTCCATCAGATCCTGATAATAATTGAGTATCCTTTGTCACAAAGAGTCGGTTTTGTCTGTCATATCATTTCTGTTTTAACATTAATGTTGGACAACAATTATCCAAACTCCAAAAGGGAGGTGTGTCCAAGCTCTCTTCCTTTTATAGCCAGGATCTCAGTTTTAAGGTGGGAAGGAGGTCCATTTATTTGCCCAGAAGTCCATAAATTTATTTTTAGTTTACACTGCAAATAGTGCAGAGAGTTTCTGTTGCAATTTCTCCATGTTCTGTAAGGATTTTGCCAGTTCAGGACCTGAAAGTGTTTACATTCATTTCCAGGCAAGTAAAACACCTCATCCTAGTTGTAGCATATTTTCAGGCACCTTAGAAATGGGTAACCAGCCCTTCAATTTTGATTACTGATAGGAGGCAGGAACAAGAGTCAACCTTTTTTGCTTGTCTGGGCTTTGGAACAGGCTATTCTGTTTCTTCATCCCCCTTTCACTGCAGAGTGCAATCTTAAAGTTGCCACGCTCTCAGTTCTAGTTTGCTGCCCTTGCAGACTAGACACAGTCTGTATTCCTCTGAGACTTTAAAAAACTACAACTTGAACTTTACCTTAGAAATGCAAACAATGTAACCTAATCATTTGTACTCCCATATTAACCTAAAACAAAAAAATTAAATCAGAATAAAGTATAACAGGCTTAGCACCTGTAGAACAGTGGTTACAGCACCAGCCACATACACCAGGCCAGATGAACAACAATGACAACTGCAACAACAAAAAAAAATAGCTGGGCGTTGTGGAAGGTGTCTGTAGTCAGCTACTTGGGAGGCTGAGGCAAAGAATTGCTTAAGCTCAAGAGTTTGAGGTTGCTGTGAGCTGTGACGCCACAGCACTCTACCAAGGATGACAGAAAGAGACTCTGTCTCAATTTAAAAAAAGAAAGAATAAAGTACAACAAAATATGGAACTCGAATTTGGAAACATAATGTAATTAGTATCTCACTATTTGGAGTTAAGCAACAAATATTAGTTATAAAACAAAGAAAAAGGAAAGACAGAGACTGCTCAGGAAAGTCTCTATATAGTTGTCATATAACCTTCATCCTCGGGCATTGACTTGTGAGCATACTGCCCTGGATTTCAATTTCCTCTGAATTCAGTGCTTAGAAATAGCTCTGCTTTCCCCTTTCAGCTTAGTAATTAGGCTTTCTGATTATGCTTTTTAAAAATACTATCTTTTTTTACTACCATCTCTCTTACATAGCTATTTATAATAGCAGTAAATTGAAACAAACTAAATGCTCATCAATAGGAGAGAGGACAATAAATGATGTTTTATTCATGCACTACAATATTTTGCATCAATTAAATGTATTTAACTAAGCTGAGGTGTATCACTAATGATAAATATAAGAACATTTCAGAGATGAAATATATAGCTTCAAAAGAATAGTTACAGTATAACATTAAAAATGAAAGACACATGCAAAAATATATAGCTTCAAAAGAATAGATATAGTATAACATTAAAAATGAAAGACACATGCAAAAATATCCCAATATCTATGAAATATATTCTGAGATCTATGTAATATATGTAGACATTACTCTCAGAAATTAGGTAACTTCAAGACAGATGAAGTGATTCCATTTTATGGCCTTTGTGGTCACTGTGGTGATCTTTTTCTCTTTCTGTATCATATTCATGAAATGATAAAAGCGATTAAGGACAAATAAGACATATCCAATCTGGTGTTCAATACTCAAAACTCCAGTGCACAGTATACCATTTTATTCAATTTTATTTATTTTTAAAATATTGCATATCTTTTCCCTATTATTTTAATATTTTTCATTTTTCTTTATCCTCTTAAATATTTTAGGCAGCTATCATTACAATTGTTATCCTTAAATAACTTGAAATTCCCTCTCCATTTGACAATAAAAAAAAGAAAATCATCATGTATACCCCATTTTTCACATTTTCATTTCATTATCCTCCCAAATTTTATTATTTATGTTATTTTTAAAGTATTTCATTTTATGTATTTTCTAAGGCCTTTCTTGGGTGTGCTTTTATAACATCAAAACATATTTTTGTACTGATACAAATGTATAATGCTAATTTTTAATAGTGTATTTTAATACTTTCCACAGACACTTTAGGTTCTCTTTTGATCAACTGGTTGACTAAAATTATCTCTAAAGATTTTCTTCTAAAAAAACTCACATGAGCTCTATTCCTTGAGTTCAAAATAAGTATTCTTTTCTTTTCTTTAATTTTCACCTAAATTATATAAGTCAGGTTTTATTTTTTGTTCATTAAAGACCCAGCTGGCATTGATCTTTTTTTTTCTTTTTTGGCCTTTCTTAATTTATTTATCAATTCATTCATTAAATAAATATTTATTGTTACTAATATGTAGCTGACACTGTTATAGGTGGTGGGCATACAATCATAGCAAAACATGATCATATTTTGAAAAACTCTGCTGCTAGCATGACTGAAATCACACAAGTTATGTCTCTTTGTAGTGATATATTCTGTGTCATGGATATTATTCCCCTCATTTTGAAAATAAGGAAATAGTCTAGCAGCTAGATATTTAATTTGGGATCACAGAGGTAATGTGTAATAAGGTCAGGATGGTAAAATAAATTCCATTTGACTTTAATGACCATGAAGGATTTTAGGGCATCATTTTCTACCTTATACAAGTAACATTTACTTTACATATACTGCTGGTAATATAAAATGGCATAAAAGTTTAGAAAATAAATGTCAAAATGTGGGAGAGACAGGGTTTAAGTGTAGATATTTTTATAGTTTTTTTTGTTTACTTTTATTCCTTTATTTATATTCTAAGATAAGTTGTTGTCTCTACAAAATAACTCATATCTTATCCCATTCATTAATTTTTGATATTGCTGCAATTGCCAAGGAGGTCTTCTTCATAAATTCAAAAGCTTCTGCACAGGTAAGGGTACAATAATTAAAGCATATGGACAACCTTCAGAATGGGAGAAGATATTTTTATGCTAAGAATTTAACAAAGGACTGATAACTAGAATCTATAGAGAACTCAAACTAATCAACCAAAAAAGAACAAACAATCTCATTTATAAGTAGAAAAGGACCATAAACAGAAACTTCTCTGAGGAAGACAGATGAATGGCCATAAAAACACATGAAAAAATTCTCATCATTCCTAATTATCAGAGAAATGCAAATCAAAGCCATCTTGAGATACTACCTAACCTCAGTGAGAATAGCCCACATCACAAAGTCCCAAAGCTACAGATGTTAGCACGCATCTGAGAGAAAAGAACAACACTTTTACATAGGTGGTGAGATTGCAACCTAAGACACCCTCTTTGGAAAGAAGTATGGAGAATCCTTAGGGAGCCAAAAGTAGACCTTCCATTTGATCCCACAAACCTATTATGAGGTATCTACCCAAAAGAAAAAAAAAATATTATGAGGACAATTGTACTAGAATGTTCATGGCAGCTCAATTCATAATTACCAAGATGTAGAATCTACTCAAGTGCCCATCAACACATAAATGGATTAATTTTCTTGTATATGTATACTATGGAATATTATTCACCCATGAAAAAGATGGAGACTTTACATCTTTTGTATTACCTGGATGGAGATGAAGAACACTCGTCTTTAGAAAGTATCACAAGAATGGAAAAGCAGTATCCAAAGTACTTAATACTATAAGTAAATACTTAATACTATTATGAAACTAGTAGATGACCATCTCCATGCCTACATGAGTGAAAAACACAATTAAATTCAAGCAAATAATAATACACCTAAAGAGAGATAAATGCAACACAATAATAACACCCTACTCTCAGAAATGGACAGAAAATCAACAAAGAATCAGCAGAGTTAAACTACATGCTGAATGAAAGAGGCCTACCTCAAATTTGTAGAACATTTCAACCAACTGCAGCAGAATACAAAGCATTTTCTTAAGTACATGAAACATTTTTCAGAATAGACCAAATTTTAGGACCCCCAAAAAGTTTGTAAAAATTAAAAAAAATAAAAATTATATCAAGCATCTTCTACAACCATAGGGAGTAAAACTAGAAATCAATAATAAGAGTCCTTGGGGGGGGGGAAACACATGGAAATTAAGCACTATGCTCCTGAATGACTACTAGGTTAATTTTAAATTAAGAAGGAAACTTTAAAATTTCTTGAAATAAATGAAAATAAAGATACAACATATTTAAATTTATGGGATGCTACTTAAGCAATACTAAAAGGGAAGTTTATAACAAAAAACACCTATGTGAATAAAGTAGAAAATTTGAAATGAACAGCCTAGCAGTGCTCCCAGGGAACTAGAGAAACAAGAAGAAACCAAACCCAAAGCCAGTGAAAGGAAAGAAATAATAATGATTAAATTAGAAATAAATAAATTAGTGATTAAAAAATGCAGATCAACAAAACAAAAAGCTTTTTTGAAAAGATAAACAAAACAAAAAGGTTTTTATTTAAAAGATAAAATCTTGAAAACTTTAGCTAAAGTAAGACAAAGATAGAAAAACCTAAATAAACAAAATCAGGAATTAAAAAGATATAAAACTGAGACCTCAGAAACAATAATGATTACAGAGTATTATAAACTACTATTTTCCAACAAATTGGAAAACCAAGAAACAATGGATAAATTCCTGCATATATACAATCTGTGAAGATCAAATTAAGTAAAAATGGAAATGTTAAAAAAATTCTAAATACCAATGCTTCTTCCATTATGTTTATTATATTTAAGAGAAACTCTCATTTTGCATGATTATACATTTAATATATGTTTACCTTTTAAACAACCACCAATATTTAGGTACATGAACAGACAAAGGCAGTACTCATTTCCCAGTATTCATTTTTAGTAGGTGAATTAATTAAAATCGAATAGCATTAATTAATAATACTTTTTTTTTCTAGGAGTTTATGGTATATAGCAGTAGTTCTCAAACCACAGCATGCGTTAGAATCATCTGAGATTTTTAACTTTCTTCCCCAACTTTCAAGCCCACAGTTTGTGATTATGTTTCAGTAGGTCTGGGATGGGACTTGAGAATTTATATTTCAAACAAGTTGCAAATAATGTTATGCTCTTGGTCCAGTGACCACCCTTAGAGAACCCTTATTATCCACATCATAAAACAAAGTTGTTACTAGGAGTAATTACAGAGCCTGTAAGTGGAAAGGAACATTAGGTATCTGCTATGGTTGATACCAGTTTTTTAATCAGAATCCGTTGGGAATTTTCTTTCCAACACTTGAAAATAAATTTAAATTCTTCTTTCTTTCATTGTACAAAGTTTTATGAGGGATATATTTCTAATACATTATATAAAGCTACATGTCATAAAGGGAGGAATAATAGAATAAATGCTCTATAATTTGCCAGCTGTTAAACTTTTATGTAATTCTTTAACATACATTAACTTTGGTATTTACATTTAGAAAGAGATATTACACCATCTCACATGTGTATAAGTTGATATGTATGTGAAAATTCTAAAACAATCTCTCTAACTAGTTTTTACAATCTTCAGGTCTTAGAAATAATGGCAAAAAAAAAAAAAACACAGCATTTTATGACTTTTACAAAGATATTCAATTTCCTTGTGTTGAACGCATATAAATTTTTAAAAATGTTTTTAGAGATAGCTTAACCAAAAATCAAGTCAAAAAAATTAATCACGACAGCACCAGAGTGTTCTATCCGCCCCTTTCCGATTACAACACACTCCATCTATCCATCGAACTACTAACCTAAAGTATATGGTAATTACTTTTTGAATTTCTCTCTATAAACTCACTACTTAACTAGGTATGTTTAAACACTATGATTTTTCTTTCTGTTTCTTCTTTATCTAAGTTGAAATTACTTTTTGTATTATTATCTGGCCTCTTTCACTTAATAATAAGTTTCCATGATTCATTTTTTCCTTATGTGTAGGTGTTGCTTATTTATTAGTCTTTTGCTAATATTTTAGTCACACAATTTTGCTTATGTACATTCCTAAGAATAAAATTGGTTAGGCAAGAAGTATGCTTCTTTTTATACAGTATTCAATTTTACTAAAGGAGATTAACCAGGTTTTATATTCTCTAATGATTTAAAATAAATGAATGGTCCAATTGCTTTTCATTCACACATATCTTTGTATGAAAAAGTATATATATATATATATATATATATATACACACACTCATACGTATGTATATTTTCTCCTCTTGCATATGTAAGAGTGAGAGACACAGAGAGAGAGAGAAAGCACCATTTGTGAATATATGGTGCTTTCTTATTTTGATTTCAATTTATATTTTCTGATTACTAGACTTTTATTTATATTTCATCTGATTTTAATTTTAATTTTTTTTAAATTTTTACTTCTTTATTTAGAAGAGGGCTGTGCAGTATTCTCTCTAGTGAAATAACTGTTTAAGTCTCCAGTATAATTCTTATTAGTTCATAGAAAGTATTTACAATTTTGGAAATGTGTTTTTTGGGTGATACTCCCACATTCCGTAGCTTAATTTTTTTACTCTCTTACTAGTATCTATTGGTAGAAATAATTCGTACTTTTAGATAGTTAAATTTACCAACTAATTCTTTTATTGTATTTCTTCTCCAAATAGAAAATATCCCTTGCCAAATTATTATGAATTTATTATTATCATGATTATTTTCCTCTAAAGCACTTTGAAGTAGTGTTCAAATGGATTTGGATTTTGAGTATAGGGTGGAGTTTTGATCAAATTGCATCTCTTTCCTTACATATACTATATTTTCTTTTTAAGGCACTATTTCTTTAAGTAGGACCATTCTCCACTGACATGTGGTGCTGTCTTTGTCAGAAATCGAGGTTCTATATAAATTCAGAACTATTTCCAGGCTCTCAAGTCTGTCATATTAGTTTATTCTATTACCAATAACATGATCTTTTAATTACTATAGAATTTTTTAAAGTCTTTATGTATTTTAGTGCAAGACCAAAGCTAAATGATCGGTTTTAAACTGAGTATTTAAAATTCAACATGTAAGTGCTTTTTAGCCACCCTTAGCCTGCTGCTCTTTGATGTGTATTGCAGAATTGGTGTATAAATTCATTTTGTACACATTCACTAACAAAACAAAAAAGGAATTTTTATTAAGATTGTATCAAATACATCATGAACAGTTAGATAATCTTGGAGAATATTGACACATCCGCTATTTTGATTCTTAAAGTCTTCATAAGTCCAGTATATTCTCCCCATTAATAAGTTCTGTAAAATTGCATAATATTTCTCAATAGTTCCCAAATGTCTCTTTTATTCTGTTTCTCTTCTTTGTCTCTGTGTCTCTCCCATACACATCCACAGCGCAGTAAATAATATATGTGGGTTTTTTTCTTTTTTTTTTGAATTTGCTTTTTCTTCTGATAAATAGAAGTATAATTAAGTCAGCCAATTTATGAACCAGATAAGTAGAAATTAACATGATTGCTTATTTAAATTTAAATTTTTAAATTAAAAATATGTTTTTTCAGATAAAGTCAACTATGCCTGGACTTTCCTTTGTGGGGTAGTTTGACAGACAGAGGAGTGTTTATATTTTCTATTATTTTGTCTGTTTCTTCAAGTTCAGTTTTCTTAGGAATTTGTCTATTCGCTCTAGTTTTTCAAAAGTATTGATGTAAAATTCTTTATAATAGTTTCTGCAATTTAATATTCCATTACACTTTCAGGGATTGTAATGATGACTGCTTTTCTTCAGTTTACTTATCATTTATATTTTCTCTCCTTTATCTTCATTAGTCTTACCTATTGATCAGGTGGATTAGTCAAAAAATCAACGTTTGCCATTGTTGATCCTCTATATTGCACATTTTCTATATCATTAATTCCTGCATTTATCTTTATAATTTTTCTTTTTCTTTCTTCTTGTGATCTATTTTGCTTCACTTTCTCCAACTTTTTGAGTTTGATTCTTTAATCATTAATTTTCCATCTTTCTCCTTTACTAATATATGCATTTCAGGCTATATTGGCTTTAAATGCATCCATGTTTTGCTTTATAAGATTTTTATTACCATTTAGTGCAAAATATGTTATTAGTTACATTGTGATTTTCTCTTTGAACAATGATTACTCTGGTTCTTAACTGAATAGCTCTTCACTATCTCATTACGTCCCTAGTGACGTCAATCAGATTTATTTTCCAGTTTCCTAGTTATTTTTGGCAATTATATTGTCTACTAGCATTCACATTTATTTTGAAATTCTTAAAATTTATACATTTATATACCTTATTGAAGAGTTTCACAAAAATTTAAGAATAGCAAATATGCATTACTTTAAAGGCTCTTTTTGCTTATTTTGAGAATGATGCCATTGATCATGGTAGATGAAGGTAGTAAAGGACACTTTACATGAAATGAGAACAAAGATTTTATATTGAAGCAAAGCAATGAAGTAGATGCCTAGGGAGACAATTGCAATTGTACAAGGTTATATTTCAAAGCGAAAATACTGAAGTAATCTCATTCAATACAGAATTCCAAAGTGTATTACAGGACAAAACTAAGTCACTCTAAATTAATTGTTTTTCTTATAATAATTTGTGTTTTAGAATTATGCTTACATTTGCCGCTGCTTTAGCCTTTGCAAATACAGATTACCTAGTGTAAATATGGTAAATCCTAGGCTATTTCAATTAATTTTGTGTGAACATGCTTAATCAGTTAATATGCTATCTAAAACTCTAAAACTACCTTATATTTCTGATGAATTTTGTGTTCAGCCTCAACCTTGTACCCTCTGATTTACAGGCACAGCTATGATATTTTGTTTTGTTTATGCAAGGTAAATTATTACCAAGTTATTTGTTAGCAGTAAAGCACTTCATTTATTTCACTGTAATAAGAACTAAATAGTCAAGTAAGAGTATGTATAAATAACAGCATCTTGCTGTTAGCGAAAGTGAAAATTGTCACTTTACCAAGTTCAAGCTTTAGGGGGTTGAGGAATTTTCTCCTGAAAAATATTCTAAACCAACGACTGTAATCACATGTACTGTAGATCCAATGCACTAAAATAGGACTTTCACACTATGAAAAATATGGTCCCATCAGATCAGGGTTTTTTTGGAGCTCTCTCAGTGCACTTGACTATGATGTTAAATCATCAACAATTACTAGACATTTGAAGGCCAACCAAGAGTAAAGAATGTAATTCAAAGATGGATGATGGAGCAAAAAAAAAAAAAAAAAGCAGAGTAAGTTCTTCAGTCCTAAAGTGTCAAGAATAACTTAATCACAGTCTTCAAGTACCTAGAAATTTCTTTATGTAGAAAAGAATCAGATAATGTTCATTACTTTTAAATGCAGGGTGTCTATAAAGTTCTTATACAATTTAAAATAGCTTAACACAGTAAATTGCACATGAACTTTATGGCAACTCTATTTAAGTCTAGACAAGCCAAGAGGGTATCTGAATGTAAAGGTAAGCTACCAATAGGGGAGCAGAATATTGGGGAGATTGAGCATGTTTCCATCACAGAGAGCTGTGATGTGAGAGTCAATAAATCAATGTCTATATGTTATGTTTTGACATGTACTTTCTCCTAAGTAATTATTTAATTATCACATTAGTATGAATTCATGGATATTTGTTTTGTTCTTTGAGTTAAGAAAATATTACTACTTTAATTATTTTTGCATTTATTTATTTATGTATTTATTTATTTATTTTGCTGAATTTCTTTTAGCTTTAGCAATTGTGATTTCTTTTAATCATATGCAGTTCCCTTTTGATGTGCATAGCAGTATCAGAATTAATAGCTTGGAGTGCACGTACCAAAGTGTTTATATGCATCGTTTTGTTTCCTACTACCTTTTAAATTGCTAAACTTTATTTTTTTATAAAACTTTCACATTGTGAGTAAAATTAAGGTACTACAGAGAGTTTGCATAACATCATACATCAGTATGGTACAGTATGTTTTTATTAATGAACTAATATTGATGCATTATTATTAACTTATATCCATAATTTGATGCTAATTTTCTTAACCTACACCTAATGTCTAAGATTTCATCCTGTATACCATATTGCATTTATCACTTTATCTCTGTAGGTGCTCTTTATTGTGAAAATTTATCATCATCTTCATCATAAAATATATTGTGTGATGCCCCTCTGTTAGAATTTGCTTGATGTTTTCCTCATAGTTAAGATTATGCATTTTTTAAAAAAAGATCATGGAGAAAAGTTTCATTTTCGTCACATCTTATCAAGGGTATATGCTGTCAACATGCTACAAGATTCATTACTACTGATGTCCTCAAGTTATAGGCTGAAGTTGTGCTTCTCAGTTATCGTCACTGTAGGTACTCTTTCAACCCTCATCCATACTGTAGTTTTGAGGAGGGAATCACTATGAATGCCCACACTTAATGAAGGGAGAGCTATCACTTTCTCTTAGAGTAGAACATCTTACATAATCTATTTAAAAATCTTCTGCTCAGATTAGCCTGTACTTTGCCGCTTATGAATTAATTCAATCATTATGAATTAATTCAATCATTTATTTATACTAGTATGGACTCATGCACATTTATTTTATACTTTGATTTTAAAGAAATACTACTTTATCTATTTTATTACTAAAAATTTTCCAGCTTTGGCTATTGTAAGTTGTCTCCAGTCTCCTTTTGATACGGATAAAGTATCAGAATTATTAACTCATGTCCCTGTGGAAACAACTTACCGACCTATAGTTCAACTTTCATGTACACTTTTTTTGCCTCCTTTTGACTCCATACATTTCCAAAGTTGCTTAGGTCAGCTCATTTTCTCCAACCCCTTCAGTGAGTTTGCTTCATATATTTGCGATACAGTTATCTTTATTACGGTTTGCATATTTTCTGGATCCCCTGACCTCTTAAATGATTCTTCAAAATTTGTATATGGTAGGATTTTCTCTTGTGTTACAGGTTTTAACAAATTCATAATGTCATGTACTCACCATTACAGCATTATATAGAATAGTTTCATTATCCTAAACATTCTCTATGCTTCATTTATTCATCTTCTCCCTCTCCCCACAGATACCTGGCAAATGCTAACCCTTTCACCTCTCTATAGACTTGACTTTTGCAGAGTGTCATATAGTTTAAATCATTTGATATTTAACCTTTTCAGTTTGGACTCTTTAACATTATACATTTGACCCTCCTCATGTCTGACAATTTGGTAACTGATTTCTTTTATCACTGTGTAATTTCATTTTTAGGCATGTATGACAATTTTTTGCTTATTTTTGTTTTGCTTTTGTTCTTATACATTCATGTATTAGTGTATATATTTATTGCTTCTGCTTGAGAGATTATTAGTAAAGCTGCTATAAACTATCCATGTGTAAGTTTTTTATGGACACAAGTTTTAAATACAACTAGGTCGATCCTTAGAAGCATGATTGTAGTCACTTTATCTAAATGACTAAATTTGAAGGCATAGCTGGGTAATAATATTTCTCTTTCATTTTAGATACTAGTAATTTATGTCTTTCCTCATTTTTTTATGCCTGAAAGCAGATGTTCGGTTTTTACATATTTTCTAATAGTTTCTCATTTTTACCTTTGTTAATTTCTGCTCCAATTTTAATTACTTCTTTCCTTTTGCCAGAAACAGGCTTAAATTGCTCTCTTTCTCTACTTTCCTAAGTTATAGAATGAATGATTGACTTTTGATCATTCTTTTCTAACGTGTACATTCTATGGTATAAATTTGATACTAAGCATTTCTTTTCTTGTCATCACTAATTTTGATAAATCATTTTGTTTGTTTTTATTTTGCTCAAAATATTTTTAAATTTCTCTTAAGAATTCTTGTTTTCCAGCTTAAATGAAGTGCAATTGATATATAGGAATTGTCTTTATTCTTTTAATATGATGTTTTGACATATATAAACCTTGTGAAATGATTAACAAAATAAAACTAATTAACATACCCATCAATTCACATAGTTACCACCTTTTTGTGTTTAGAACCCTTAAGTTCTACTCTCTAGCAAATTTCAAATACAATGTTCCACCTTATCTGCATTTCTATTTTCTACAATTTCCCTTACCCATATCTAACTGTACTCTGAAAATATAATTTGGAAAATTCCTGAAATAAATAACTCATGAGCTTTAAATTATGTGATGGAATATTATACTGTCCTATTTCATCCTTACTTCATAATAAGAAGATAGGTGGGTACAATGCAATAAAATATATTAAGAGAAAGAGATAGACTACATTTGTGTCACTGTAATATTTAAACTACTTAATTATTCCATAGCATACAATATCAAATTATTTTCCAATTACTTGGTTTAATATGATACTTGAAAATTCATATACCAAGTTAAAAATAACTCTCCAACTACTTTAAAACTGTATCCCTAAAGTGAGAACATTACTGAAGAAAAACACCACTCCCTATTAATTGATCTCATTCATTTTCATGATCACTAACATTAAGAGGACTTCTAATACAGCTCTGTAATTTTTCTACATTTCTAGTCCTCTTACTTTATCTTTCTTATAACTTCTCATTTCTCATAAACCTCCATAAGTATTGTTCATTTCATGTAGACCAGAGGACCTTGCTTCTTATTGAAATGAGACAAAATAAGTAACTATAAAAAATTTTACAGATTCTCATCACCACATCTAGCCCACAGTCAAAAGCCATACTTGAATTTCCTTTATAGTTTCTATAAAGAAATGAGTAGGTTCTTCCACTTATTCAACAGACCTTGTCTTCTTTCACCTGCTTGATAGCATTATTCCAATAACAATTTCTCTTTATTGCATAACTATGTTTTTATTTTCAATTCACAAATGGATTTGTAGTAATTCAAACCATCTTTAAAAAGAAAATATAAATGCTAGACTTTATTTTATTTGTTTTCTATGCCCATAGGAGGTCTGGCAATTAATTTTGCAAGCTCATCTTAGAAAAAGTGCATACCTCATTGCTCAATATCACTATGGTCACCTTCCGAGTACTCCCCTCAGGAAGTTATGCACTAACACCCATGCCCAGACTATCATTCAAAGTAATTCTGGAACTCTTTTCCTGGAATGCCAGCAGAGCTGTTAAATGGCACACAAAAACACAGTAATGAATGGCCCTCAGCAAGATACCAGCACATGTTGATATGGACACAGCTGTGTGATATTGATTTATCAAGATTATAAAACTGTACCAAGTTGTTTATACAGTGCTGCTAATGTAATCACACAGTGGCAAGTTCATGTATTGAATTGTTGGATGGACGTTGTATGATGACAGCATTGATGTCCTTTTAGCAATGACATACGCTGTACTTTTTCAGGTTGATTTTGTGGACTTAATTGTTAGAACTTCTTAGAAGCTTAAAGTGATATAAACTTATTATCCTGCAGAATCTGCATGTCAGGAGGCTGGGCATGGTGTAGCTGGATCCTAAAAAAGGCTGAAATCAGGATCTTAGCCTGGGCTGTCTTTCAGAGTTGACTCAAGTGTATGAAATAATTCATTTTCTTGGGACTATAGAACTCATGGACATTTCTTCAAAGGAAGCAAAAAGAATAACTTTAGAAGGACACTGCAAGCAATATAGACTCTTATCTTACATAAGGTAATAATGGAAATAATAGTCAATCGCTATTAAATGTACTATAACTTTGAAGTAATACATAGTTTTTTCCCACATTTAAGGGTTGCATATTACATAGGATTATAAACATGATGAAGCTGATGTTATAGGGTCATCTTAGCCTCTGTCCACTAAATCTATTACCATCTTCATCATTGTATCTCTGTTTCCTTTCATAAGTAAAAATACTTGGAAGTTTTTTGTTCTTGCTACCTTTGATGTTTTCTCTGCATGCACAATTTCTTTGCATGCACTGATCATGTTTTTCTTCACCATTCTATTGCAATTGTTTTAATCCAGGTCAACAATGACCTATACATTGCAAAATAAAATTGTCAATTTTCAACTTTCACCTTAGTTAACCATTGGAAGCAAAAGATTTAGCTTACAACTTTTGTCTTCCTGAAACATTTTTTTTATATGACATAGAAATGCCGTATATGACTATAAAGAGGATAAAAGTAATATATTGCCTCCTTTTTTATTTTCAGCTTGATAGACATTCGAGTATGTTTAACTTTATGTATATTTTTTTTTGGCAGTACATTTCAGATGCAAGACTGAGTCAATAAAATGCACAAGTGGCATTCAAAAGTAAATATGACAGACTCTAAAATCAATATCTGTTAAGAATGCCAATTTGTCTTCCTTTTTATATCATTTCTCTGTTATTTAAATCTTATATCTGCAACATACTAAATATATAATCCAAGAAAATAGTCTTAGCAATATAGGAATAAGAATTTTCTTCACCGAAGAACTGCTTATTTAAATATTACCTGGAGTACTACAAGTAAAATCAACATATAAAGTGTT
This sequence comes from Perodicticus potto, assembly GCA_963574655.1. Classification (NCBI taxonomy): domain Eukaryota; kingdom Metazoa; phylum Chordata; class Mammalia; order Primates; family Lorisidae; genus Perodicticus; species Perodicticus potto. The sequence continues at coordinate 15,901 of CAUYRH010009770.1, read as the reverse complement.
ATAAAAAGGGATTCTGGGCGGCGCCTGTGGCTCATCGAGTAGGGCACTGGCCCCGTATACCGAAGGTGGCGGTTCAAACCCGGCCTCGGCCGAACTGCAAAACAGAAAAATAGCCGGGAGTTGTGGTGGGCACCTGTAGTCCCAGTTACTCGGGAGCCTGAGACAAGAGAATCCCTAAGCCCAGGAGTTGGAGCTTGCTGTGAGCTGTGTGACGCCACGGCACTCTACCCAGGGCAATAAAGTGAGACTCTGTTTCTAAAAAAAAAAAAAAAAAAAAAAAAAAATAGGGATTCTAAGTGTATTTTAAATACTCACTCCCCACCAACAAAAAAAAAAAAGAAAAAAATAGTGATTGCTTTCTTACCACCTACAGTGCCCTAGAACTCACTTTGAGATTTGAGTCCTTGATCAAAAAGTCTAAGCCCATATTTCTTTCCTTAAAAGCCAGTCCCTTTATAAATTGCTTAGGCATAATTTTTTCCCATTTCATACATTACATTTTTTTAAATTGAAAATTTCTTGTTAATATTAGGTTAAGAACATATGTTAAAGAATGTTTATAGCAAAGATAAATAAGAGAAAATAAGTACTGATATTCAATATTGGTCCATCGCATGATTTTAAGGGGAGAGAAAAAAGGAATATCTCTCTGCATAATAACTTCTCATAGCTTGCAAATGATTTATTCCAAATAAGAAGAAATCTTTTTAAAGTCACTATATACTCAGAAAAATACTCAAATCTTGTTTGAACTTCCAATGTTACATCTCCAGGATTTGTTTTATAATAAATCCCCACTGACAAAATGGATGCCAGCATGGATACAGAAAGAAACTTTTATACACTGTCAGAGGGACGGCAAACTAGCACAATTTCTATGGAAAACAGTATAGAGATTCCTCAAGAATTAAAAGTAAACCTGCCATTACTAGATCCAACTGATGGATATCTACCCCTAAAATAGAAGACTTTTTATGAAAAAGAATCCTGTACTTGAGTGTTTATTACAGCACAATTCACAATTGTAAAAATGTGGAATCAGTCTAAAGGTTAATTAATTCATAACTAGATGAACAGAATATGGCATATGTGTGTCATGGATTACTACTCAGTCATAAAAAGGATGAATTAATGCCTTCTTCAACAATTTGGCTGGTACTAAAGACCATTATGCTAAGTGAGTTATCTAAAAAATAGATATGCACTTGCTGTTGAATTGGAACTAACCTATGAGCATGCATGTGTACATGTGCACAGAGAGAAGCAAAATTTTGGAAATAAAGTGGAGGAGAGGAGTGAAAACCTACCTAACAGATACTATGAACACCATTTTGGTGATGGATACATTTATAGCAGTGACTCAAGCATTACATAATGTACGCACGTAACCAAAAATTATTTACCCTCTTAATATTTTGCAATAAAAAAAGGCAAAGAAAAAATAAATAGTGTAGAAAGAGAGATCAAAAAAGAAAAAATAGCTCTTTGTTTTAAAAAGATAAAGCAAAGAAGGAAGTACAGGTTACAAGATAAACCACCCGATGAATTTACATAAAATGGTCATCTTAGAAATGTCTTTTAATTTGTAGCACTTTGAAGTTCAAGTAACATTTTTTTCATATCTTCCTTTATCCTCACAACAAAGCCATGCATTAAGGATAAATAATTATTTTATTCAATTAATTCTAGGGTGGAAATGAAAGTCCAATGGGATCAAACAACACATCACACATCCCACACCTAGTAAATGACACAACCAGAATTGAACTCTGGATCCCTCACACCACATCAACTTCTATAACATGGGCAGGGATCAGATAAAATGTGTCTAAAAAAAAAGGTGACGGCAATTATTAGATAATGGGGAGAGTAGTTCAAGGAAGCAAAGAGACAAAACGGTGCTCAGGTATTCAGGGAAGAGATGTTGGTGAGCAGAAATACTACTGGAGAAACAAGTATTGGCCAGAGTCCTGCATACCACTCTCGTGCTTGCATATTTTTAAAAGACAATAAAGAGTCATTGAAAAAGTAGTAAATTGTAAAAATTAGATATTCATTTTTCACAGGTACTCAGAAGGCTCTGGTAGGAGGATTGCCTGAGCCCAAAAGTTGGAGGTTGCTGTGAGTTGTGAAGTGGCTTCACAGTGGCTTCACAGTGGCAACAAAGTGAGACTCTGTCTCTTAAAAAAAAAAAAATAGACATTCATTTCGATAAGATCATTTTGCCTTAAGCAAAAAGTCAGCATAAGGTTAAAACTGAGGCAAGCAGAACAATGAGAATATTTATTACAACAATGTGGGTGAAAGATGATGAGAGTGTTTACAGCATGAAAATGAATTGATAGATCAGAAAAATAGAATCATTTTTCAAATGTAGGATCTTACTGATTTACTAACTGGATGTTAAAGATGAAGAGTCAGACCCATACATGAAGGTTTAGTAAATGTAAGCCATACTTAGGGTACATTGAAAGAACCTAAGAAAGTCACCAATATAAACAAGGAAACTCCTATTGGAAATATTTCACAGCTAAAGCCCTATTTGAAAATTTCAGCACCTTTTAAAATATTCCCAATAATGCTAAAGATCTGAAAATGACTTTGGAAGCATAATTAATAAAATTAAAAGTGCTGTATCATAGAGAATTATAGTCTTTTGTATATTTCAACAGCTATTAGATTAAGGCAACATATTGTATTTTTCCAGTTGGATGGATAAGTAGATGTTACAGTTAAAGAAGTTTGAGATCAATGTAAGGATACCAGCTTTATCTCAGAAACTGATGAACTTACAGATCTTCAAGGTTTTCAGAAGTACAACTAAAGAAGTAATTCCTGTAATGTGTGAGAGGTTGAATTACAGATCTACCTATTAAGTTTAGCATTATTTAATTCTCTTTGCTAAGGGCACTTTTTGAATCAAATCATTGGGCCAAATCAAACTCAAGTTGAGGTAAATTATGGGCAATTTTTTTTTTCCCTCCAATCGCAATCACATCGTTTTGCTTCTCTCCACCATGCTTATGAATTGGCAGAAATAGGTGTGGAGTTGTTCCCAGCACAATTTTTGTTCTATTTGTTTTGTAGGTTTTGCATCTTTAATCCATTAATTATAGGCTGGAAATAATACTTTCCAGTATTACTGGAGTGGAAAACTGTGGGCCATTTCTTTGTTGGATTCTCTATTAACAAACTTGCTTTGTATCTGATTTCCAATGTGTAATTAGTATTGTTTTATGAGAAATACTATGGTATTTTATTAGGAAATTTCTAGAAATCCTGGTTCAAAATTATAACTCTATTAATAGAGTTTGACTTAGTAGTCCAATGTTGTGTTCAACAGAGGAGTTTTGTGTTAGATTAAACCACATTTGTTTTAGTTCTCTTCAATCAAAATGCTCAGGGTCTGATTGTTCTGCTGTAGGATTAGTCTGATTCACTTTGGTCATCCCAATAAGGGCAGAAGTTCCAAGGAACTACTCTACCCTAATACATACTGAGAGGTACACCCTGCTTGATCTTTCCCAGATGAAGAGAATCCTTTGTCTACAATGAAGTTAGCTTCAAGATACTAGAAGGCAGCAGGATCTGGCATGAAGAGGAAGAGGAAAGAACACTCACCATTTCCAGCTCTTCTTTGATTACGCTGATTCCAAAGGGTTATAATCGCTACCAGTAAACACAGTCAATTCTTTTACTCTTTCAGAAACTATTTTTAAAAACTAGAAAAAATAACAAAGGACAGGAGTTTGCTGGCATGTGGTTCAAAAGTTGATTTTCTCTGAGAATGTTTCAGCCAGCTGGAAATGAGGATGTGTTGTGAGCCTCACTCCTGATCCATATGCGGTTTTGACTACAATAGTTGGTGGCTGATAGGACAACAGGAAAAGGATTCACTAAAAGGGACTAGAGTGAAATAAGAGATCTTAAAATAACAATGAGCTGGTTTAATCTTTTAATTTTTTCAAATGCTCCTATTTATTTTTAAAATACAGACTACAAAAATCAACAATGATCATATCAATGTTTATATTAGCAAAAACAAGGATAGAAATTTTTTAATGTCTACATGGCTAATGGCAATAATTTAAGTGTCTTTCCTTTAAAAGTAAGAATCACTCTGCCTCCCCCTTTAGCCTAGCTTTCTTAGGTAAGTAAGTATCAAGGCCATTTAATGAATGAAATGTATGATAAAATGTAAGAAGACTCCACATGGTCATACTACACATGCTTTGATTCTTCTAATATGTCTGGTAGTCTTTGGTAGAAAAATTATGTAAACATTAACACTCCATGTCTCTGTGATTTACCTAGTATTATACCCAGGACAACTCTGAAGACAAATTGCGTGTGAAAAAAAAAAAAAAAGACACAGGTCATGAAATTCATGGAAGGGGGCATTTTTGATACAGAAAGCCAAGGATTTAGTGAAACCAATCCTTTCCTGTTGACCCGCTTACCTCAATCTGATTTCCCTTTACTTCATCCAATAAAATGTTAACATCCATACTTAGATGACATAGTTGTTGAATGTTATCAGTTGCTACATACACACACATATACATATAAATTTTAATACACATTTTCCTTCTTGAAATGTTTATACATTTTTGGAAACCTTGTGTGTGCCTGTGTACGTATGTTTTAAACATTTAAAATCATCTGACAAATATTAATCAATTAATAGAATTATAAATATTAGTAGAATATGGCATAACATTTCAGAGAGTAAGCTTTTATTTCAAATATTAACACTGCCAATTTCTAGGTAGTTACATTGACTAGTAAGAATATTTTCTCAAAGTTATTTTTTTAATCTAAAAGAAGTTCCTTCAAAATTACATTAAAAGTCTTATATTCTTTCTTACAAAGGAAAACATTTTTCCATTATTTTTTCAAAGACATTACTTCCCGATCTCTTGATTAAATCATTTCATTAGTTTTAAAAGGTTGGATAATGGGATTAATAATAGTACTGACCTCAAAGTTTTATATGTAAATATATATCCAAGTACTTAAGAGGCAAAAATATAACACTAATTATAGAGTAGCCAGTAACCTGGTTGATAATGTGGCCAGAATATACTACCATATCAAATTGTTCTGCTAATTAGGAGGAAAAAGATTGAAATTCGTTCACAAATAATCCTAGGATACTGGGTTTTTTGATGAGTTTTTATTGCTAATCATTAATTGTATTCCTATGAAATAAATCAAGCTAGACTTCTGTATTGGAGAAAATATGATTTCTTTAAATTGCTATAATTTCTAAGAACTTGTTTTAATATCCAGATCGATTAGTTCTTTTTATATAGTTCTTTTATATTTATGCCTTCCTTAAAACCTAAAATTTGGTACATTCACTTTCATGGAATTCTTTTTAAAAATTCATTTCCCTTATGACTTACAGCATGAATAAGGTGGCAATCAACAAATTATATTAATTAATTATTGCAAAGTACACTCAACTAAGTAGAATAAACATACACAATAATAACATAATGGCTCAAAGTTATTTTATTTGAGCTTTTTGTGAATAAACATGGACTAAAATCATATTATAAATATGGGTACAAGAGACATCATTCATATCTACTTATTACAGCTGAGTTCTAATGCAATTAAAATAAAGAAAAAGAATAAGAATAGCCAATATTCTTTATATTATATAATATTATTTAATCTCTACAATGAACTTATTCATTGTTAGTTATCTCTTACTCTATAACAAACTAACCCTAAATCATAGTGTCCTAATATACTTACACATATTATTTTAGACTTTCTTTTGGTCAGAATGCTGGATTCTTTGCCTTGAGTTTTTTGTAGACTGCAATCAAGGGGTTGGTCAAGATGGTCATCAACTCAAGGCTCTAGTAGGAGAGAATTTGTTTCCAAGTTCAATTATGTGATTATGTGCTGGCTTCAATTCTTCATAAGCTGTTGAATAAAAGCCTGACTACTTTACTAGCTGTTGGGTGGACACTGCCCCTTAATTCCCTGCCACATGGATGTCCTCAACAAAGTAGTTTACTTCAGAGTGGGTGAACAAGAGGGCAAGAAAGAATGTGTCAGCATGAAAAATTAATCATTTTCTTATGGGCTAATATCAGAGGTGACATCCCATTATGTTCCTTAAACTGTATTTGTTAGAGACAAATGAGGTCAAGTCCCATGACAAAGTGTGACTAGTGAAAGTGAGCAGCAAATCTGGGTATTATTAGGCAGCACTCAAGTGATGTTTACCTCACTCATGTTTTGAAGATGAGGGACCTAAATTTTCATAACATGAGTATTTACGTTGTCCCCAAAACACCTAAGTAATACGTGGCAGAGTATCTGATTTCAAACTGAGTCTGTATTCTTGAGTGTTCCTCTGTACTTCTATACAATCAGCCACAGCTAAGAATGAAAGTCAAATATAATTCATCTCAAAAATGATGGGACAGGATGCAATTAGCATTCTTCATTTGATTCTCTAAGGAAAGAGACCAGTATGACTTCAGTCTAAAAACAGCTACCATTCTGCAAGTAATAATTTCAATCAAGGTGTCCTGATTTTATCTGCCTTCCCAAACTGTCCATATGGACTTGTATAGCAGGAAAATTCAAATGGAAGGATATATTCCATTGATATTTGGTAAGGCCATGCATTACACAAGCCAAAATCATAGTGGTGGAGGCCACATTGCAAGAGGGTTATGCTCTCCAAAGGACAGTTGAGAACATTTGGGTTACATCATAAAAATTTTCCCCAACAAATAGAATTTCTTTTCTCTGAGAATTAAACATTAAAACTCATCTCATAAAAGATAAAGATACCTCTTAGGCCTACAAGACCCAGAGAGAACATGATTACCTGTCTTAGCATAATATACACCATGAATTTCATATCATATCCTGCACTCACTATTGCATTAATGCATTCACCTTTGCCTGGATTCACTGTTTGTGGCATAAAGCCATTTCCCAGGAGGATTAATTATTAGACTAAATACTGGTTCCTCCTTCCCCTAAGAGTTGAAATTCAGACTCAGCAACTTGAAGTCAGAAAATACCAAATTTGCCACCAAGTAAAAATGTCAACAATACATAGCTGCTTTCAGAGATGTTCTAATTACTCAACAAGGACAGGTAGTTGACAAACAAGAAATTTGAAGAAACTGTTTGTCTAATGATATCAAAGCATCTCAGACCACGTCTCAAAGAAAGAACCTTAGAATATTCATTGTCAACCACAGGAATTTTTATTGAAAATCGAGTGTGACATACATGTCAACTGCTGCCCTGAAGCCTCTGCTAATCTGACAGCTTCTCCGTGCATGTGCTATTGAATCAGAGCTGTTGAAATGGGTAGAAGGAGAAAATATCGCCTGCTCTATTGTTACATCTACTGTGATTCCTCTGTAGGAGTGAAAACCCAGAGCTCTTAATTTCGTATTTATTCATATCATCTTTAATCATAAAAGAGGCTCATGTTCAAGGTCTTTGCTATCCTATTTGGTGCCTTGGTTCAAATTAGACATAGGCACCCCACTGGCAGGATGCAAGTTTTCAGCAAGGTTAAGGTTAGCAATTAAAGTTATCTAGATACTAGTCTCTATTTACTCTATCCCTAACTGGGCATCTATGTGAAATGCATCAACTTCATAATCATTTCTAGGTATTCTATTTTAACTTCTAAATGTTAGATAAGAAATTTATTTTCTCCACTGTGTGCAAGTCATAGCATCATACCTTTCAATAATAATCTAGGTACTGGCTTTAAATTTGATTTATCTATCACTGCAGGCACTTTAGTTACAAAAAATTGAACATCTAAAGGTAGAAGGCTTAGAATCCTAATCCTTTCTCTTTTATGAGCCTCTCAGACATCTATGCAAATTTTCACAAATCTTTTCTTTAAAAGTTGAAGTTAGGTGATAGAGTAGACATTTTCAAATCCCAAATGTGTTTTTTTATACCAGTAGATTTTTTTAAAAAGTACATACATACATGCACACATATGTGTGTGAATATATATTTCGGTTATAAGCAGTTTGAAAATCCTTGACATTCATGAAGGCACAGGTCACATCATCAAATAATACCAACCCTCTTTGCACTGACCAGGTGATGACAACTTTAGCCAATAACCTCAGTGATTCTTGTTCACCCAGAAAGTCAATTCAATGGTAGGCTGGTTGCAGGTTAATTTTACAACATGCCATTGAAGTTTAAATTTTAGTCTATTTTCTGTTGGTTACACACCTGCCTTATATGAAATAGCTTACCTGGTCAGATTGCCAATAATGATAGACAAGATTGATTTAATTGCAGTTTCTGGTGACAGATTTATTTAAAATTACACATTTCAAAATGGGCATTTGAGTTTATGTTGATACATAGGTTCCTTGAGACATAGAAGTATAGCTCAGCAGTAGAGCATTGACTGCATTAGTTCCCTGAGCTTTTTCAGAATAAAAATTTTTACTTGATGTGCAGGCAAAATTATGTTCTCTTTATCAAGACTGAGGGTAGTATCTGTATATAAAAAAAATCACTGTAGCAATGGACAACAGGGCTGCTTTCTTGTCCAATGTCCCCTATGGCTTATTTCACAGAAATACCTAAAGAAAAAAATATATATTAGATGGCATTTGTCCTTCTACTGAGTGTAGTAGTATTCTCTCTTAAAAGCTCCTATGCACAGATGGTGCTCTATTGCCAGGCCACCTATTGCAGTATTTATTCAAGATTTCGCCTGTGTATATCATCAACATTGCATCGCCACCAATATCTGGGAAGCAGTTCAATGATGACAAAACAATAGTATTATAATTGGTGTTCATCAGTGGCATAATTTAAACTGGATAAGTAACTTTCTTGGATGTCCAAGCCTGTAACTTCTGAGTCCAGGTTTGAAACACAGGAGTTCTTCTAACAAAGGCTTTGCTGTCTGACACCAGTTCTGTGCTAACCCTTTATCATGTAGATAATCTGGTACTTCCTTCCTTAGAAGTTTTATAAAGATGAAATGATGATCTTAATACTCTGATGAATGTAACAATATAATAGATGTGACAATTAAAGAAAATACTGACTTTATTCACCCCTTTTTATTCATAACCAGAGACAAAGGCAGATCTTAGAATGGATATCTATGTAACTTCTAAATAAAATTAGTTTGCATAAGCCATTATGAAAAAAATATTAAAATTATGATTTTGTATTTCTTCAGTGACCACATGTACTCATTTTTATAATCCTATTGTCATATCTAAAGAGAGAATAAGTTTAGACTCATGATTTCTTCAAAGGCAGATTAAGAAAAATAAAGGATACTAATATCTATTTTCATAACAGCTAAACAATCTGAGAAGCATATAGGGGAATATATTTGCCATTGTTCCTCATAGTAAACATCCAGATTCTCAAATTGGTAGCAAATTTGTAAATTCATTACTAAAGTCCATACATTTCATGTATTTAAATTATTTAAATAATGTATTTAATATGTATTTAAATACATATTTAAATAATGTAATTATTTAAATATGTATTTAAATTATATAAATAATAGCTATGGGAATTTGTAAAAAGTTAAAAATACTAATTTTTAATTTTTTATATACTATTAGAATAAAAATTATGTCATAATATTCAATAGATATAAAACATATATTGTCCCTTATTCCTCATCATTATCTTACAAAAGAGTTATTCACTAACTCATAATTTAAAGGAAAGCTTTGCCAAGGAGAAGCATTATTACAAGTTTCTATGATTCATATTACTTAGCCAATTCTTTTCTTTATTTCTTTGCAGAATTTAATTACAGTATTAATAAATTTATTTATTCATTTATATTTATTGCTTTTTTTTTGCAATTTATTTATTTATTTTTTATTATTGCCCAAATTGGATTGCAATGGCATGATCATAGCTCACTGCAGCCACTAACGCCTAAGATCAAGGGATCTTACTGCTTCAATCTTCTGAAGTGCTAGGATTACAGGCAAGCTTGTTTGATAAAATGTATATTCTGTAGCATTGCTATAAGCTTAGAAAGTGCTACCAACAAAAACAATAGTTTCTGCCGTAATTGAGATTACCCTATAGATTTGACTTTACAAAAAACAAATGCTTAAGAAATTTGGAAAGCGTTCAGATTGTGCATAAACATCTCTTATCAATACTTTCTTGGTCAAGTTCCTAAAAGAAACTGTAAATTATTAGAGTTGGATGAAAAATTACAAATGAAATTATGCCATTAAAACAGAAATAATTTGTCAATATTAGTTATATAATAACATAAATTTCATTGACTATTTAAAATTATTGGAATTGTACAGGTATAGCCAAAGTTATATACATATATTTGCATATATATGTACATATATATATATACACATGCACATATATATTTGCTTGTTGTTTGCATTCAGTTTAAGGCAGCACACTTTAATATTCTCCTTCAAGTGATACAAAAGGGATCCAAGATGCTTCCATCCTGTAATTCTATTCTGTCAGAAAGCATTGCTTCCATCTGTGCAAACTGAGAATTGAAATTATGGCAAATATAAAAGTACTTTCTTCACAGCAGGAGCACATGATCGTTTCTGTGCTCTACTGGCAGGCAAGATTAGTCACTTGATCTACCTAGATGAGCTACCTAGAGGCTACATTATATGGCTCACACAAATACACAGGAAGCACTAGTGATCTCTAACTGTTCATTATTTTGGACACCAAATACCTTTGTTCTTATGATATGTGACCTGTAATCTGAAAAAACAAGTTTTGTTCTATCCACATACCCAATATTTAAAAAAAATAGGAAAAAATGTATATAGAGTATATATATATACAGTGTATATAGTGTATATGTATAAACTGTGTATGTGTAGTACATATATGAAGTGTATATTATAGTATATATATAAAGTATATATATAAAATATATAAAGTATATAGTGTATATATAAAGCATGTATAATAAAGTGTATACATATATATATATATATACATTTTTAGCATAATATATATGCTAACATTAGGAAAAGATAATGGTAGGAGACATTCACATTCCACATACATGAGGCTAGCAATCTGAATGTTCTTTGGCAGACATTAATGAAAGCCCTCTGAGTCTACAGCCCAATTTAGACCATGATATTTTTCTCTAGAAGAACCTTCCATGATTTCTATTCCCCAAGACCATTATCTTTGCCAATGAATTCTTCCTTCTTTATCATCGCCTTTGATACCATATGTAATAATTGCTGGGGCTCAGGCCTGTTTGGGGGGCTACACAGCCTTCAAACCCTGCCTCATGGCTGTTAAAGATTGGAGGCAAACAGTGATGTTTCAAACCTTAAACAGCCAAATTATTTTTCTAGTACAGTTATGGAAGTATACTTTACTCTAATCTTAGTAGACTTCTGATCAATTTCCTGCCCATTTTATGCAACAGTAATAAAAATATATTTAGAAGTCATAGTTCTCAATGACTGTCCTTGAATTTTCATTCCTTAAGTCTCTGTCTCTCAATTGAACTGCCAGCAACATGGAGGCTCTAAGAAAAGGAAAAACCATGCCCTGAATCTAATTCACTCCCTACATCATATTACTGAGTTGAGGTTTTCTTGTGGAAAATTTTGATTTCAATATTTTTTTTCAACTTAACATAATTTGGGGAAGAATAGTACAAGAAACCCCTGTGCATAATTACCCAGATTCACCAATTATTTCCATTGGGCCCCTTTGAAGTATCACTCTCTCTCTCTCCCATATGAACATGTTTTCTGAACTTGGAGATTCTCTGCCCCTGTACTAAGCAAATACTTCCATGTATATCTTCAAAGGCAAAAATGCCCTTTATCAAATAACTACCATAAAAGAACAACTATAAAAGTTATGAAGTTTAATATTGGTACATTATTTTCTAAGTCACAGGAATCTCTTCTAAAACATGACTAATATGAAAACTTATAGTGGCGGGAAACTCACAACTCTACTAGAATTTCAGGATACCCGACTTGAGATTGTAATGGAAAATAGTGTAGCTTGAAGTAGCTGTGGATGACTTTTGAATATCAATATTTATTTAAACATGGAAAAGCACATATATACATATCTACATAAAATATTCTCAGTGTAAAATTATACAACTACAGAGAAAAATTTTAAAAGTAAACTTTTGATTTGAAATAAGCCTTGCTGCATTTACATACATGCTATGGATTTGTACCCATTTCTTATTTTACCTATAATTCATTCATGTAATATAATATTCAATGAAAACTGCATTTTAATGGTTTCAATATATTGCATTGTGATATGTTGCATATCATAAACTTTTAGCCAGCACTACATTATTTTTAAAAATTTTACATAATAATAAATCATTATGTATTATTTACATAATGAATAATTTATGTTATAGTACTGTAAAATAATAAACAATATCATAATGAACATTTTTCAGCATAAGCTCTTTAATCTCAATGGTTCTTAGAGTATATTATTAGAGGTAAGACTTATGGTTCAAAAATATAGCCATCAAGAGGGGGGAAAATACCACAGATCAGCAGCAGTTTACTGACATCCTGCTCTGGAGGAAAGTAGGAAAAGGGGCAGCTATCTGCATCCATTCAGATGGCTCTTCTCAGAAATAGCCTAGTCTATTACAGAGAAGCCACCTGGGACATTCAGACCAGACAGAAAAAAAATAATAATAGGGAAACAGGTGATGAGGTAATAGGCATGACAAGATCAGAGACCATGGGGTGGGGAGGCACAGAGCTCTGGGAGGCCACATGCGTTCTGCACTGTGTGAACTGAGCTGCTGGATAATTCACACTACCGGGATAACTCTGGACCTACCAGAAGTCTGCGGAATCACTGCACCAGCCAACAGGTGACGTGGAGCTCAGACAGCAGCTAAAGCCATCCTGAACTCCTGGGTCCCCAAGCCAGGTCTGCACCCGGCTGGGGAGGGAATAGAGACTAGTTCCTTCCCTAGGCCATACCTGGTGACTCTCATTGTCCATTCTTTTGGACATCAAATACCTTTGTTTTAGAAGATGGCCATTTAAAAAAAAAATTATTTCGGAATTTTAGGAGGTAGCAAGCGTTTCTCCATAAAGCCCAAGGGGACTGGAACACGGGAATTGGCTGAGGTGGTACACAACAGACTCCAACCTGAGAGGCTATGGGCTACCATTGTGCCTGGGCAGGTTGTGGGAGGGGCTTGGGAAGCTCCTCCCAGGGCTGGTGATACTGATGTTAGCCCACTTCACTTGGAGTCCAAACACCTGAATGCCTGAGAAACAGCCCTAAAGCCTACAACAGAATAGCCTGCCGCTTGGTTAACTCAGAATCCACCCTGCAGGCCCAAACTGCCTCCTGTGAGCTTAGCTCTCGACCTCCCCTTCCAGGTTGGATCAGCTTCCCCACAGCCCTTTTCTGGCTTCTCTGCCCTGGTCAGAAACTCTGCATCTGGCCCCTCTCCAGACCTCTCCTGGAGGCTGTGAAACTAGAACTTGCAACTCCATCTCTGTGCCTTCAGAACAGGGAATCCAGCTATGAAACCATCCTCATATTTCCATGTGATCTTTGAAAAAGCAAACAAAACATGCACTAGAGAAAAGAATCCCTATTCAATCAAATGGTGCTGGGAAAAGTGGATAGTTGCTTTAAGAGACTGAAATAGGAATCTGCACCTCTCACCACTCACAAAGATTAATTCATGATGGATAACAGACTTATACTTAAGACATGAAACTATTAGAATATTGACTGAGGCAAAAAATTAATGGAGAAGATCCAATGGCAATCAGGACAACAACAAAAATAAATAAATGAGACCCGATTGAATTAAAAAGTTTCTGTACAACCAAGGACACAATCAATAGAGCAAATATACAGTCTACAGAATGGGAGAAAATATTTGTATGCTATACATCTGATAAAGGGCTGATAATCAAAATCTACAAAGAAATCAAGCAACTAAGAAAGAAAGTAACCCTGTTAGGTAGGAAAAAGAAATGAACAGGAAAATTTTAAATGAAGATAGACTCATGGCCAAGAAACACATGAAAAAATGCTCAAAGTCTCTAATCATCGGGCAAATGTGAAACAAAAGCACAATGAAATATCACCTAACACCCCAAAGTCCCAAAACAACAAATGCTGGTGTTGATGTGGAGAGAAAGGTACAATTATACAATGTTGGTGGAACAGCAAAGTAATACAACCTGTGCAAAGTAGTATGGATATGCCTCAAAGGAGGAAAAATAGACCCGGCATTCGATGCAGCAATTCCATTACTGGGTATTAACCCAAAAGATAAAAAGATATTTTATTAAAAAGACACTTGGACTATAATGCTTATAGCAGCACAATTAATAATTGAAGAGATGTGAAAATAACCCAGGTACCCATGAATGAATTAATAAAATGTTCTATATGCGTACTCAGCCATAAAAAAAAAAAAAAAAAAAAAAGGTGATCTAGTTTTTTTGGTAACAATCTGGATCTAAGTGGAAACCATTCTTCTAAGAGAAGCCTTCAAAGAATGGAAAAACAAACATCACCTCTACTAAATACTAAATTGGAAGCAGTTGATTGACATTTATGTGCACATATGGAAGTCAAACTGAACAGAAATCAAACAGGTGGAAGGGATCAAGAGGAGACTGGTAAACTCTTACCTAACAGGGGCAGTACACACTTGCAGAGTGAAGGGAACACCTAGAGCTTTGATTTGAAATGTACAAAAGCAAATTATGTAGTCAAAATATGTGCACCTCGTAACAGTCTGAGATAAATAAAAAATAGCCATCTTTTAAAAAATTATGTTATTATAAATTTTCTCTGAGGAATATATTCCTTGACACACTCAGCAGTTATGGATGGTAATTCTTTTCAAACTTTTCAACTGAAAGAGTATGGTGAGGAAGCTATATTGTTTTATATTTAGAAAATAAAATTAGAACATTATTTAAACCTTGGTGTTAAAAACACTATGAGTTTAGAATATTAGTACCGTATGAAAATGATCTTAACAACAGGATATGTATTATATTTACATTATAATATGATTGATGCCACTTTTTAAATTATTTTTCTTAAATTCCTAAAAAGATAATCATAAAACACCCATGTTTACATATGGAATTTATCAACCTATTACTAATATTTTTCATATACACATAAAATTTTATAAATATATATTACAGATTAATTTTGAAGCCCTCTCTGTACCCTTCTCTTGCTCACTAAAAGAAAGCACCGGCCGCCTGCATCGCCGCCGCCGCCGCCCGGCGACGACCACCGCCGCCTCCTGCCCTGCAGCCGCCGCCACCTCGGGACCGGCTGTATGATTAGGCCACATTCTTCAATGAGTAAACATATTCCTCAGTTCTGTGGTGTTCTTGGTCACACATTTATGGAGTTTCTGAAGGGCAGTGGAGATTACTGCCAGGCACAGCACGATCTCTATGCAGACAAGTGAACTGTAGAAATTCATTACTACTCCACCAAGAAGCCCCCATAAGCGTGGTTAACCTGGACACAGAAGTGTTGACTTGAAATCTGCAGAGCATTTTACAAGAGTTCTGACCTGGATGGGGTAAACTTCAGTGCACTTCCTTCCTGTTGCCTCAGTATTACTGGATTGAAGAATTGCTGCTTCTTGTTAGGAGGTTCATTTCATTTATCATTACTTCCAACTTCATCCTCCAAGCACTGAGAATTTCAAGTGGAGTATGTTGAAGTAGACTTCAGTTTCTTTGCATCATTTCTGTATTCAATTTTTTAAATTCTTTCATAACCCTTTTGAGTGTTTTTAAACTAAATTAACATGGCTCGAATGAACCGCCCAGCTCCTGTAGAAGTCACATACAAGAACATGAGA